>CAUYUJ010011492.1:335717-378217 GCA_963575745.1 Prorocentrum cordatum | reverse complement strand
GCGGGGCTGGGAGAGCAAAGTGGGCACGAAGGAGGACATCACTTTCGGATGTCCGTGCGGGCACGAGGAAGAAGAGAAAGCGGCATGGGCATTACTTTCGGAGGTCCGTGCGGGCATCCGGGAGGTCATGTCTATGCTGATGGGGTCCGAGCAGATGGGGTCGGAGGACCGCGCCGCACCGCCGACGCATCGACGATGCATCGACGATGCATCAGCGACGTCGGCGATGCATCGGCGACGTCGGCACGAGGGAGGATAACAGCGGGGTTGGGAAAGCACAGGGGGCACGGAGAAGATGATATAGGAACAGCAAGGAGCAGCATGGACATTACTTCCGGAGGTCCGTGCGGGCCTTCGGAAGTTCATGTCTGCAGCAGGACCCAGGACAGAAGAGTATCCTTCAAGGACATGAGGCACTCCGCGGGCCCATACTGAAGAACATATGAGGGTGCCCTACCCTGGAACGAGTACGAAGAACACGGGGGCACCCTCCTCGAATCACTCTCGATCTTAGACCTCGGTCCGACTATATGCTGATTGTTCTTCTGTTATTATTACTATGATTATTCTGATTGCTTGTGAACATTATTATTTAACTTCTTCGACTGAGGAGGAGGAGGAGGAGGGGTGGGGGAGGAAGAGGGGGGAGGAGCGGGAGGCGAATCGAGAGGGCGGGGCCCTGTCTTTTGACAGCCTGCTGCCCCCCCCCCTCCTCGCGCAGCCGCTCCGCCTCCGACTTCCAGGCCTCGGGAGCCTTCGGTGTCCTCTGGCTTGCGGGGGCCCGGGTCTGCGGTCGAGGAGGTGCGTCCTCCTCCTCCTCCTCCTCCTCCTCCTCCTCCTCGTCCTCCTCTCCTCCCCCTCCTCCGTCACCTCCGCCCCCTCCTCCTCCTCCTCCTCCTCCTCCTCCTCCTCCTCCTCCTCCTCCTCCTCCTCCTCCTCCTCCTCTCTCTCTCTCTCGTTCTCTCTCGCTCTCTCTCTCTCTCTCTGCACTCGGCCCCTCACCAGGGGCAGCCGGAGAGACTGAAACGAGCACATCCCCAGTCCTCGGATGGGCTCCCCTTCTTCGGTCCACTGCGCCCCCCGTGCGAGGCCCGCTCTCCTCTGGTTTCGCCTCCTTCTGCTGCCCCTCCTTGTCCTTATCCTGCTCGTCTCAATTCCTCCTCCTTCCTGCCTCCGTCCGTTCCTCCCCCTCGCCCCGAAGCAACATATCTTCGCCTCCCTCGGCTTACCGCGCCCATCCTCGACCTGCTGTTGTCCTCGTTCTCATCCACGGATGCCCCAAACTGGCAGACATGTCGAACGGAACCCTGCCAAGAGACCTCCAAAAAACCTTGCCACAGGTCTCCCCTATAGCTTGCGCCCTACATCCCGCAGGCAACAGAATCGTCGGTTGCCCCGGTGGCGTGCGCCATGCGTTGCGCCTGACACTCTGCGGGTATAAATATGCCACGAGCTGCGCAGGGCCCCCCGCGGACAACCAACTCGTCCCTTGCCTCAATGGGTTTGCCGTACGGTACGTCGGATGTTGTGGGAAACCGAACCGTCCGACTCCTCAGCGTTTGTGCCATGACATCATGTGGAAACCCCTCAAAACATTGGCTATTCAAAGAGACCGCAAATCTCGACCCAGGTTAAGTTCTAGTGGCTCACGGGTGCCGACAACGATAAACATCGCAAGTATTGAAGCAGCAGTCCGCCAGATGCTTGGCCATTGATGATTTGTGTGCTGATGACGTGGGCGCTGTCTTCCGACACCGCGTGGATTGTCAAACCTCGAGCGATCAAGGCTTCACGATAGCACTATCGATCGATATCGGCCAATCTCGAAACCCTCCTGGCTTCATGTCGGCCTCCTGGTCCATGCGGCGTCCATATCGGTCCTGGTCCATGGTCTGGGGAAACTGCAAGGTACTGATACCGCCACGCCACGGACCTCTCCCAGGGTGCGTTCTGACTAAAATCGCGAGGCGAATCCAGCGGCGGCGACGAGGGCCTCCTGGGAGGCCCAAGAGGGGGACAACGAGGGTACCCATCGGTCGGAAGAAATGGGTACAAACATGAAGTAGGAATGCGTTGGAAGTAGATTGGATTTCCGCCCACCTCCTGAAGAGGGACGAAGGGAAGCCACTCGAACACTGAAGAAGGAAGGCGCTCAAAGAAGATTGGAATCTGGAACTCCAAAATAGGGGAACGAAGAATGACATACACATAAAAACTCTGAGGTCCGCGAGGATTTCTCGGATCGGCGCTGGACCCCCTCCCTGGCGCGCGGAGTGCGCCAGGGGGCTCCAGCGCGGATCCGAGAAATCCGCGCGGACCTCCGAGTTGTTATGTTTATGCCATTCTTCCTCCCCCTGCAAAAATACCTCCCTTCAACGACCGATGGTTGGGTGCCTTGCCCTCCTCGGAGTGCCAGGCCTCCTGGCTCCGCATCGGCCCGCTCCACGGCGGGCCTATGGCGGCGCTCCGCCTGGGCCTCCCGCGCCCGGGGCAGCAGTCTCTCGAGGCCCTCCCTGGCAGCAGAGGCCGCAGCCTTCCCCCGTCGCGCCGACCCCCCCTGCCAGACTCCCCCCCTCCCCCCAAACCTGGTCGAGCCTGACAGAGCAAAATTTAAACTGAGGTCTTAATTCCCTATATCCTAAGGATAGGGGTTCTTGTTATTACTCTGACGACTCCCACTGCTCCTCCTTCCTCCCGCTCGCGCCTCCCTCCTCCCAATGATAATCACCAGATAAGACAAGACATGATAAGATACCACAAGATAAGATAAGATAGCACAATATATGATAAGGTAAGATAAGATATATGACAAGGACTCGATAAGATAGGACTCGATAAGATAAGATGAGACTCACTCTCACTCAGACTCACTCACAGTCACATTCACTCACACTCACACTCTCTCATGATCACAAAACGCTGCCAGGGGCATCATTTGGGAGCCCCAAGGGGGAGCCACCCTGGCTGATCTCACGAGCCCGTTCGCGCCGATTTTGGTGGGACGTCTCAGCTAAAATTGCCGTTTGGCCTCCCCAACATGTCTCTCTTGAGAGCCTCATGGTCACAAAACGCTGCCAGGGGCATCATTTGGGAGCCCCAAGGGGGAGCCACCCTGGCTGATCTCACGAGCCCGTTCGCGCCGATTTTGGTGGGACGTCTCAGCTAAAATTGCCGTTTGGCCTCCCCAACATGTCTCTCTTGAGAGCCTCATGGTCACAAAACGCTGCCAGGGGCATCATTTGGGAGCCCCAAGGGGGAGCCACCCTGGCTGATCTCACGAGCCCGTTCGCGCCGATTTTGGTGGGACGTCTCAGCTAGAATTGCCGTTTGGCCTCCCCAACATGTATCTCTTGAGAGCCTCATGGTCACAAAACGCTGCCAGGGGCATCATTTGGGAGCCCCAAGGGGGAGCCACCCTGGCTGATCTCACGAGCCCGTTCGCGCCGATGTTGGTGGGACGTCTCAGCTAAAATTGCCGTTTGGCCTCCCCAACATGTCTCTCTTGAGAGCCTCATGGTCACAAAACGCTGCCAGGGGCATCATTTGGGAGCCCCAAGGGGGAGCCACCCTGGCTGATCTCACGAGCCCGTTCGCGCCGATTTTGGTGGGACGTCTCAGCTAGAATTGCCGTTTGGCCTCCCCAACATGTATCTCTTGAGAGCCTCATGGTCACAAAACGCTGCCAGGGGCATCATTTGGGAGCCCCAAGGGGGAGCCACCCTGGCT
This sequence comes from Prorocentrum cordatum, assembly GCA_963575745.1. Classification (NCBI taxonomy): domain Eukaryota; class Dinophyceae; order Prorocentrales; family Prorocentraceae; genus Prorocentrum; species Prorocentrum cordatum. The sequence continues at coordinate 374,491 of CAUYUJ010011492.1, read as the reverse complement.
GATCTCACGAGCCCGTTCGCGCCGATTTTGGTGGGACGTCTCAGCTAAAATTGCCGTTTGGCCTCCCCAACATGTCTCTCTTGAGAGCCTCATGGTCACAAAACGCTGCCAGGGGCATCATTTGGGAGCCCCAAGGGGGAGCCACCCTGGCTGATCTCACGAGCCCGTTCGCGCCGATTTTGGTGGGACGTCTCAGCTAGAATTGCCGTTTGGCGTCCCCAACATGTATCTCTTGAGAGCCTCATGGTCACAAAACGCTGCCAGGGGCATCATTTGGGGGCCCCAGGGGGGGTCCACCAGGGGCTTCATAGTCACCAAACGCTGCCAGGGGCAGCATTTTGGCTTCCCAAAGAGGAGTCGACCCGGGCCTCCTAGTCGCCAGAGAGAGAGAGAGAGAGAGAGAGAGAGAGAGAGAGAGAGAGAGAGAGAGAGAGAGAGAGCGAGAGAGAGGGAGAGGAGAGAGAGAGAGAGAGAGAGAGAGAGAGAGAGAGAGAGCGGAGAGAGAGAGAGAGAGAGAGAGAGAGAGAGGGGGAGTTGAGAGAGGAGACAGGCGAGAGAAAGAGAGAAGAGAGAAGAGAGAGAGAGAGAGAGAGAGAGAGAGAGAGAGAGAGAGAGAGAGAGAGAGAGGAGAGAGAGAAGAGAGAAGAGAGAGAGAGAGAGAGAGAGAGAGAGATAGAGAGAGAGAGAGAGAGAGAGAGAGAGAGAGAGAGAGAGAGAGAGAGAAAGTGGAGAGAGAGGGGGGGGGGGGGGGGGGAGAGAGAGAGAGAGAGAGAGAGAGAGAGAGAGAGAGAGAGAGAGAGAGAGAGAGAGAAGAGAGAGAAGAGAGAGAGAGAGAGAGAGAGAGAGAGAGAGAGAGAAGAGAAGCGAAGAGAAGAGAAGAGAGAGATAGAGAGAGACCGGACAAGTAGGCGGACCAGGGTCCGTCCGCGAGGCGCACTGCGGTGCGACAACCCGCCAGACACTATTTGCGGCGGTGCAGCCTTGAGATACGAGGGCAGGCAACAAACCCCCTCCCCTGGCGCAATGCGACTGACGCTACAGACGGCGGACAGACAGTGAAGATCTCACGTGTCAGACCGCGTGGCGAAGAAGGCCCCAACAAGAAAGGCGACGTGCTGACACGTGGCTAGGCGGCTTGGCAGACCGCCAGTTGGGCGCTTGGCCGCAACGCGGCGCGCAGGGACGGGGCACCCCCCGCCCCCGCGCCCTGACACCGTGGACGCGGGGCCACGCGTGCACACGGGCAGGCAGAATGGCGGAGATTAGCGCGGGGCTCCAGGCGGAGCGCCGCGGAGCGATGACAGCATAGCATGGAGGGTGAGTGGCGGCGCAGCACCATCGGGCGAGGGTGTAAGCAGCTCGGCGAAGGCACGCCCGGCGCGGTGGAGGCGCTGGAGCAGAGGGCCTTGACGGGCTTGAGCAGCGGCAAGGTCGGCGGCGAGAGCAGCACACCTCTGCTGAAGAGCGGCCATAGACTGGGACAGCTCGGCTTCGCGGTCGGTGAGGGGCGGCTGCTCTGTGCCTGCGGCCGCGGGCCTCGTGGCGGGGACGAGGTCATCGGTGCGCCTGGCCAGGTGGTGGACCAGCGCGGCGCGGCGATCCGCGTGCTGGCGGCCGTCGCCCTTGCGAGGCGACTGGAGGGTAACGCGCGGTCCCAGGGCTGAAGCCGCTAGGGCCACGCCCCGTGAGGACGGAGGAGCCGCAGCCTCGCACCCAGCAACAGTAAAAGCGTGGACGGGGTGCGACGGCCTGACTGGCTCAGTGCCCTGCGGGGGGGCTGGAGCCGCCCCCGCGGGCTGGCGCTGGTGGGGGGACGGGGTGGGTGGCACGGGGGGGCCAATCATGATGCCGTGCGAGGGCTCGGAGGTCGGCCGCGTGGTCGGGTGGCGTCTCGATGAAGCGGCATCGTCGGCAGCGTGGGGTGTCGGCGGGGCGTCGTCTATGCTGCCACTCAATCCGAGGGGATCATAAAGGTCCTCGTCGGCGTCTTGACGGTGAGCGACGTCATCATGTGGGTGCGATGTCGCTCTCGGTGGCGGAGTCGAGGTGGGCGTCGAGAGGCTGCCCGACGGGGCAGGGTTGGCGCTGGCTGGCCCGTCGTCCAGGAAGTCTAATCCCCCGCCGAAGCCGAACGGGTCGTCCTCCTGTTCGTCGTGCATCGCCCGTTGGGCCTCGGCCCAGAGCTCATCCGGGTTCTGCGGGATGTATGGTCCAGCCGCGGGTGGTGCCTGGTCCGACAGCAGGGGGTTCGGTTCCATTTTGCTGAGTTCCGCTGCTGTAAACCCAGCCCTGCGGTGTGGGAGCGGCAGAGTACGGTGTCTGCGCTCGTAGATAGCGACAGCGACCCCATGAAGCACGGTCGCTTGGCGATGTCGTGTTTTGGCAGCTTCAACAATGTCGTCGGGGAGGTTGTGCGTGCGTGCCGCCGCTGTGGCAAGGGCGTCGGCCTGACGGTTGAACTCCTCCGCGATGGGCCCGATGAGCCCAAGGTCGATGCCCAGGTCTCCCAGGTGGCTGGCGATTTTTTCGACGCGAAACATGTTGGGCTTGGCCATAACACATCGGTGGATCTTTTCCCAGAGCTCCGCGTGCGTGCCCTGCGGCGCTGGATGTCCGTCGATGATGCTTTGGAACCCATCGACCACCGCCTGGTTGTCCACGAAAACGTGCACGGGCCGTTCGGCACATGCCGTAAGGTGGACAATGGCGAGGGTCTCCGCAACCTGGGCGTTCTGCGTTAGGCCGTGAACGCGTGCACTGTAGTTCATGCGGTGATCGATGCCGTAGTAGACGCCGTAACCCGCTCGTGCTAGCAATGGGATGGCTTGGTTGGTGCACGCACCGTCCGTGGCAGCATAGACCCATGTCCAACCAGTGTCGTAGTCAAGGTAGGTGGTGTAGGTGTCCTGGGCTGAAGCCGCAGGATCACCATCAGGGGAGGGCCGCGGAATGGGCTGTGGCAGCGGGTCCCTCGCGAGGTCGGCCTGCAGGTCGAGGAGGGCTGGGTCTTCGTCGAAGAGCCCGCAGTGTCTTGTGTGCGGCGGAAGACGGGCCCACTGGTCGTCACTGATGAGGGTGGTGAGAGGGAGTCTTTCTCGGGCCCAGCACTTACAGTCGCGGACAGTGTGCTCCTGAGTTTCCTCTTCCTCGTCACAGTAGCGGCACATGGGGCTGGGGTCTGCCGACGTGTTTGATCGGGATCGTCGCTGTTGGGTGTGGTCCCCGCCCGACAGGTAGTTCAGGAGGAGCGCCAGCTGCCAGGCAGTGCATTTGGCTGCTCCTTTAGTTCGCGCGAGCCACGTGCTGGCGAAGAGGTCAAGGCCCTGTCTGACAGAGGCGAGGTAGCCAAGGTCGTGTCGCCGTGGCTTGATCCTCCGCAGAAATGCCCTGCGTTGTGAGGCCCGCAGCATGTGCAGGAAGGCGTTTTGGGGTAAATTCAGCCAGCTGATCGGGCAGCCCCAGTCGTCGTACATGATGCCAAATGTGGGCCAGGTCCATCGGAGCTGCTGGAGCGACTGGACGAGTCGTCCGACGGGTCCTCCACCAAACAGGGTCTGGACGTGGTGTTGGAGGTCTCTGGCGAGCCCGCAGAGTGTAACGTCGCGGTTAACCTGTCGCCGCAGGCACAGGAATGCTTCACGCTGCGTGATGGCGTCGATCTCAAGGGCGTGTCCCGGCACGCACACGGCCATGAGAGTCCAGAACTCGACCCACTTGTTCCCCTTGGGGCGGATAGCCGCCTTGAGGGCGTGGTTGTAGGCAGTCTTGGCTGGGCCTGATGGTGCTTGAATGTCGGTGCCCGTGGTGCAGACGCTGGCAGCCAGGGATCGGGCGTGCCGCGCCTTGATAAGCATCGGCGACGGGAGCTTGCCAATGCGCGGCAGGCGGATAGTCGCCCTCCGTACACGGGCGTCTGCGGTGGCCGTGAGGTTAAGCGCGGCTGGAGCCGGCGCTGCCTCTGCGTTGATGTAACTCCCGACGAGCTTGAAGGAATCGACCACACGTAGGGGGCGATCCGCCAGTGTGAGCTGGGTAACGGCGGCGTGAAGCTCGTCGGTGAGCGCCCACCCTGCCACTTTACCAGGGTGAATGCGTTGACCTGAGAATCGATCAAACTTGGCGGTTTCGTCAAGAGATTTCTGCAGCTCAGAAGCGGTGTGGGTAGTGGAGTTGCTGTCGTCAACGAAGGTAGTGCTGAGTGATCGAGGAACGTATCGGTGCTGCCTCTTTGTCCACACGCACATGAGCAGCTTGATGTCATCCAGGGACCACGAGCTGCCCTGGAGGTGACCGTTTGTCCTGGCCAGGTCCCTGGAGTACGCTCCGTTCATGCGGATGTAGCGTTTGTGGTGTCTGTAGAAATTTCGGCGGACAGTAACGATGTCTTGTGGACACCCCGCGTGCAGCGCAAGGTTTAGACAGATGTCCGTGATGAGGTAGTCGAAGCACTTCTGTCGGTCAAGGGCAGCTCCAGCTAAGGGGAGGAGTAAAGTCCTGGCGTGTTCGATGCGCAGGGCGAGAGAGGTGCTGACATCCCCAATGGTGGCTTTGGGAACAGCGCCGAAGCTCGTGGCATGGGTCCATCCTTGCCGCCAGGTCGTGAGGCTACGGTAGGCCGGCGCTTCCCACGCATACATCCACACGGAAAGAACCGAGAGAAGTCGTTGGTCCGTCGGGAGTTCCCCTCGGCCTTTTCGGAGGCACGGGTTTGGCACGTGCAGGAGGGGCTCGGGGATGGTGCCAGTGCGTTGCATAGCACGTAAGACGCTGGCGAAGAGGCGAAGGATGTCGTCGGGTAACTCCTTAGCCTCCTTAGTTGTCCAGCCGTCGAGTCCCCCCGCGCGGCGCGGTGAACGGGTGCGAATGAAGTGGATGAGTTGGTCGTCGGTGAGGTGGAAGGGGGCTGCTGGTGATGGCGTAGGCAGCTCTTGGCGGTATTCGTCGTAGAAGTCCGCCCACGTCGGCATAGCTTCGGCGTCATGGCCCGCGCGAGCGCGGTACCTGCCCAAGATGGGCTCCCAGGTGTCGACCATGAGCTTAAGCATGTCTTTGGTGTTGGCAACAATAGCGTTGGCGGGGAGGGCGTCGGGAACCTGGGCAGGTGGTGGGCCACGAGTGTGGCCGTCGTCGTTGTCCGTGTCGAGCGAACTACCGTCGCTGGGGCTGAAGCCGCCGGCGTCGGTGTCGGCATCACTATCGTCCGTGCTAGCTTGGTCAGGGTTGAAGGCGGTGGTGTCGCAGTGGAGCTGTGCATCGTCGGGAGTGGTAGGCGTGCGGAGATACGCCGTGGGCGAGCAGTCGGCAGCCCGTGCGTATATGGCCGCCTTTCGCCCGCTTGGCTCGCGGACACCCTCAGCCCAGATCTTGATGCGTTCAGCTTTGGCTCGGTTTGCACGTCGCGCCAGCTCCGAGTCTAGGTTTTGGATCAGACGATCTAGGTGCTCTCCGCGTGGTGCTGGCACGTCGGGGGCCCAGGCGTCAGGAAAGGCCAGGAGGGCCGTGGGGCGCAGCTTGTGGCAGAGAAGGCGGGCCGCGGTCCACGTGCAGTCGATGCGTTGCGCCAGGTGCGGCGGGATAGCACGGCAGTCCATATGATGGTGCTGTCCGATGAAGCGAAGCTCGCAAAGTTGCCGATGGAGCTTGCGAAGGCGGTTCATGTGAATCGTGGAAGCTCCGTAGGTGGGAAAGGCGCGGGGGACGGCGGGTCGCTCCTCGAACGCGGGTGTGAGCCCGTGCATGGTAGGGGCCTTCTTTTTTGGGTGGTCTGGCGGTGGGGGCGGCAGGTCCCGCAGCCGGGTGAGATGGTACTCATGGCTGGCCTCGTTTGCCAGGGCGAACATGCGTTCGACATCGTCGCGTGTGTCAGCCTGCTCCATGCGGTCGTGGTATCGTCCTGCGATGAGGGTCCCTAATGCCTGAAGTTCGTGGTCCTCATGAGCTCCGTCGTTTGGAGGGTAAGGCGTGGGGGCCAGAAGGCGTGGGGCCGTGTGATCGAGGCGGCTAAGGTCGAGTGTGACCTGCAGGCCAACATGGGACTTCGCTGGCAAGTCACGCAGATAGCAGAAGTCGGTGACAAGGGATCGCGCAGCTTGGTTGGCGATGATATAATCGATGCGCGAAGTGCGGGGGCACTTGGTGACGCGGTCCCAGTCAGGGATATTGCCATATGTGTGCATGGTGTGGTCTGGTGTGCCTTCAGCGACGTTAAACCATCCGTGCTGCATCATGTGCAGCAGATGTGGATTGTCGTCGATGTTCGTGTTGGCGTCCATGCAAATGAAATACGGGGCTGAGCCGACCCTCGCGGCGGCGCAATCAGCAAGCCGAAACAAATCGGTGCTGTCCCCTCCAGCGACCCCGTAGAGGCTCGCAATGTAGATCCCAGCGGGACCGTGGTTGTTTCGTCGCCGCCTGCGGCGGTGCTGGGTGCAGAGCGGGAGGAAGGCCTCGTGCCATCGTTTCTTGGCCTTGAGGGTGGCGATACAGGTCGCAATGTCGTCGACGGTGGAGTCGACGATGGCGTCCTTAGAGAGGATGGCGACCCCACCCGAGGCGCCGGTGTTGCCCTCGACCGTGTGGTCCGTGCCACCGTGAGCAGCTTTGCGCTGAGCACGCGCCAGATCCAGGTCAGGTCCCAGACTGGCCTGGTATCCTCCGTGGTGTGGATTGGCGGCGTTGGTAGCGATGGCTTGCCTGGTAGGCTTGGCATGTCGGGTCTCCTGCAGTGCTATGACTGCGGCGTTGTGGTCGACACCTAGAGCGGTGATGGTTGGCCAGTTCGCTGGGAGACTCGTGATGTTGAGGCTGACGAGGTGGATGGAGCGACCTGGCCCATCTCCGTCGGTGGAGCTGGGGTTAGCACGCCCCGCACGGTGGAGGGCAGCCTGGCCGTCACCCAGGTAGAAGGCTTGGCCACAGTAGGAGCTCATGGCGTCGCGGCAGATTGGCTTGGACGGGGCTGAAGCCGCCGTCGGGCCAAAGGTATAGGCAAGGCATGGTCGACGCTGCGCCGGGGGGGGTTCATAAACGTCGGCAAAACTGCCTCGAAAAATTATCCTCACTCCTGTACCGTGGGGGACGGAGGGAGGAGAGGTGAGACGGCAGCAGGGGGAGAGGGAGGCGACTCCTCGAGCCGTCCTGCCGAGCTCAAGAGCAAAAGCAAACCAGCGGCGGCAGCTCGGCGCGGCAGCGGCGCAGCGCGCGCAAATACTGCGCACGCGACACCGCTGGTCCGTCCTGCGGCGGCGCACCCGCCCCGTCAGTGCCGTGATGAGCAGCATCAGCTGGAACAGCTTGTTCGTGTGCACCCTCCGCGCTCGCCTCGGGCGGTGGGCCCTGTGGCTGCGGCGGCGCACGCCCTGCCAGCGCGTCAGCCACTAGCTGGGCGTGGCGAGCGGCGCGGTCGGTGGCCTGGCGCTGAGCCTCGTCCATGCCCGCTGCCGTGAGGCACGCGTTGCGGACAGGGCTGACTCCACGCGGGGCCGCCGCTGCCGCGGCAGCGGCTGAGGTGGCGGGGCCGCCGCCGTGGCTCAGAGGGGGCAGCGGTGAGCCGCCGCCGAAGCCCGCCGCGAGGCCCTTGACGGAGTACTTGTGCTTGAAGGGGTCGAAGGTCGGCGCCTCGTCGAAGGCGACGACAACGCGGGTGGGCGGTGGCAGCTCCTGGTCCGTGGACGGCGTCGGCTCGAGGTCGACCTGGCCAGGTTCGATGGCGCTGGCACCGAAACGTGGCACCACCTCGGAGGCTTGGCCGTCAGCCTGAGTCTCGCGAGGCGGCGAGCTCGTGGAGCTCCCAGGGGGCTTGCGCGAGCTGTGGCGGCTGTAGGACCGGCTGCGCGGGACGCGCCCGCCCGTGTGGCGGTCACGTGGCGAGGCCACCTGGGCGTTAGCGCGCGCAGAGTCCGCCCTGCTCGGGGAGCGGATCGGCGCTGCGCAGGGTGTTGGGCTGGGCGGGCGGGAGCCGCCTGTGCCGCCCGCCGCCGAGGCTGCAGCCTGGTCAGGGTCGACGGCGTCGGGCCGGGGGCTGACGTGGTGGGCACTACCCTCGCTGTGCCGCGGGGAGGCGCTGTGGTGCGCCTGGGTGTGCGTGAGGACGAGCGGGACGAGCGGCTGCCGCTCGCGCTCAGGGGGGGCAGGTTTTGCCTGGGCAGGGCGCAGCGCTGCGGCCACGTTTGGCGGGGGCGTGTGTTGGCGCGGTTGCCAGGCACGCACGTTCGCCTCGCGCCATCCTTCGGGGCGCCCTGTCCTGCCGCGGCTTGGTGCAGCCCCCTGGGCTGGAGCCGCAGGGGGTGCCACTGCGGGCTGGTTGCTGGCGGTGCTGTCGTGGCGGCCTGGGTAGTGGCCCCAGGCACGCGTGGACCCTGGCACGGGCGAGGTGGCCCGTGGGGGAGCCTGCCCGAGTGCACGCGGGTAGCCGACGACCGCTGGGTGCACCCTGGCGTGGGGGGCGTGGCCGTAGCTGGAGGCGGATGCTCCTGCCGCCGCGGGCCTGGCACCAATGGGGCCACGGTGATAGGCGGCGCCCCCGCCGTACACCGCGCTGTCGCCTGTCGGGACGCGCGCGGGAGAGCGGTTGCGTGGCGTGCTCGGCTGACCTGCGTCGCGTTGGTCGCGCTGCTGGGTGCGCTGCTGGTGCTGTTGGTAGCGCTGCTGGTCGGCTCTCGAGAGCGGGCGGGTGTCGGGGAGGATGGGCGGCACGTCGGGCCGCCGCCAGCCCTGATAGACGTGCTCGAAGGCATGGTCTGGGTAAGTCTCCCCGACGGGTGAGTAGCGCCGCACATGCTCCACGAAGTCAATGTTCTGCGGCTCGGGGAGCACCGTGATGTTCACAGCCCGCTGGTGCGCTGGTCCATAGAGACAGAAGCTACCACGGTTGCTGCGGTCGTGGTTCAACTCGGCTTCGGTCGTGGCACGACTCACCATGGCGTCACAGAGGCGCATGTCGTAGTCGAGAGCTTGAGGCCCAGGGCCGCCCTCGGCATCCCAGTACAGTACCACATCTCGCCAGCGCGTGCGGGTAGTGTGGATGCGCTCGGCGATAGACTCGCAGACGGTCCTGACTGTGACACGATCCCTGTGCATGTTGGTGATGGCTAGGGAGTAAGGTCGGCGGACCGCTTTGTTGAAGATGAAATCCTCCTTGAGGGCCTGGTGAGGGCCGAAGAGCACGTAGCCTTCCTTCCACAGCGGTTGGTCGGGAGACGGGTCTTCAGGCATCCCCGTTCCTGTGAACCCTGGTGGCCGCCTCGTGCCGTCGGGCAATCCCTGCTTGAGGACGCGACGCGGCCTCGGTGGTAGATACCATTGACCCTGGTATCCTGCTTGGCCTGGTTGCGGAGGCTCCCCCCCGGGGCCTGAAGGCGCTCGGGGGGGTTCCTTGAGGTCGTGCTGGGCTGGCGCGTTGCCGTATTGGCGGGCGAGGATGTGCGGAGGCATCCCTGTGGCACGGACGTCGAACAGGCTGTGCGGACGAGGCGGATGCGGGCATCTGCTGGAGAGGCAGCATGTGTCGGAGTCCCTGTTGTCGGTGCTGTACGCACACGTCCAGCTGTTGCAAGAGTAGTCCGTGGACCAGTCCAGAGGTGCACGTAGTCCGCTGAGGGAGCAGTCCGGGCACGTTGGTTGGCCCGAGGTGCCGAGCTGCGTGTTGCGGCGGGCAGCACAATACTGACAGCATTGGAATCGGCACTGTAGGCAAGTCCAGCGTCCTGGTAGGGGCGGGAACGCTTGCTCGTCGGTGACTGCGTCGTCTGGGTGGGGTCGGGGTCGATCCCACAAGGGCCAGACGTCGGCGAACCAGGACTGGCCTGTAGTGCGGACCACCTCCGCGGGGAGGCGAGCGTCGTCAGCATGGCGCTCGATCCACTGGGGCCCCAGGTCCGCTGGGATCATGACCGTGCGCCAAGTGTCGTCCGCCTTGACGTGGACTTGGGTCGGTGCCCAGAGCCTGGTAGTGGTATCGCCATGGTCGTGGTGAAGGATGACCCAGCCGTCGCGACCCGCAACCGCAGGGTCAATAACGCGGTGGCCCACAACGGTCGCCCCCCACGGTAGGTAGGCGCCATCGTGATGCTCGCCCGGGTCAAGCCAGACCTCGACGCCAGGGGCGTTCACACGGGCCCGCACATCGCGGACGTGGAAGGCGAAGACGTGGTAGGCGGTCGGCTCCTCTTCCGTCTCGATGTGCTCCCACGTCTCGATGTCGCTGCTGTGAGAGGTGAAGTTTCCGCCGCTCTGCCGTGACGAACGCGAGGCGGATCGCCGTGAGCGGGCATGGCCTCGGGCGAGGGCGGCGGCCGCGCTGATGAGGGACGGCGTACGGCGGTCGTCGGCTCCCGATGTCGTCGATGAGCGGTCTGGACTGTGTCCCAGGGCGGCACCTGGCTGATAGGTGTGCGATGGGCCAGACGCGGCCCCAGGGCTGGAGCCGCTGGGGCGCGGCGCTCGTACGTCGGACTGCCCCCGCACGGGAACGGCCTGCAAGCCAGTGTACACCAGGTCGATCAGTGGCTGCGGGTCCAGCTGGAGCTTGCGAAGCGAGGCGCGCGGACGGGGCTGGTTGGGGTCGGCCCTGGTGGCTGCTTCGGTGTCGTAGTGCTGTGTAGCCCATGCTCGCGCTGCCTCTGGCGAGTATAGTGCCTGCGGCGGTGGCCACGCTGCCGCAGTGTCCAGCCGGCGCCAGGTGTTTGCTTCCTGGTCGCGGGCTTCAGCCGCCTCGCGGAGGTCTGGGTGATCGAAGCCGGCAATGTGGAGGGCGTGCGCACAGTCGCCCATGCCATAGGTGTGTGGGAGGGCACGGCACCTGGAGGCAGCTTCGGTGGGGGCACACCAGTCCATGCGGATGAGGAGGCCCAGGGCCCGTGGGTAGATGAGGCGCGCTCCGTGAGCCTCCCCTTTCACGAAGTTGTGCCAGTTCTCACCGCGCGGCGGTTTGGTAGCCTCGCACATCCAGAGCGCGATGGGTCCCCAGGCGAGGGTGTCGTCTTCGAGGCTGCAGGGCGGGTGAGGCGGCACCGCGTACCACGCGGCCAGCGACGGGTGCACACTCACGTACGTGCGGCCGACATTTGTGGCGGTTCGACCCTTCGCTTCACGGCGGGGGCCCGGCAGGAGGTGACCTCCGTTGAAAGCGAGACGAGCCGCAAGGTCGCCGCGGGTCCCGTGCCAGAAGACCGTGGGCGTGTCAGTGGTGGGTTCACGGAGGTCCCACGTGAGGTAGGGGAAGATCGTCTCGCCTGAGTTCCCACCCGAGTCTTCCAGCACCCAAGTGAGTCGGTTCGGGGGCCTCTGCATGATGTCAGTCCACGGCGCCAACGCTTGGAGCGTTGGGTCATGGGTGAATCGAGGATGGTCGTAGAGTCGCAGGGCGTCTTTGATGTCCTCTGTAGTCACGCCACTGTTACCAAGCGCAAAGCCGTTCTGGTACAGGGAGGTGAGGATGCTCGTCGGCGGCACGGGGACCGCTGGGTCGCGCTGGATGGTGCTGCGTAAGTTGCGCGTCGGTGGCCTGAGGGCTGGGTGGGGCGTACCAGGGCCTGGAGGCGCCTGGGGCCTGGCGGGTGATGCGTAGCGTGCTCGCCGTCGTGGTGGTTGGGTGTCCATGTCGGAAGAGGAACCACGAGCATCTGCATGTCGGAAGATGGACCACGGGCTGTCGAGGGTGCGCTCACGTGTTTCACTTGCCTCGGCGTCGGTGGCCTGAGCTGTGGCGTCTTCGTGAGTCGGCGGGTTGCCAAAGGCCGCGCCGCTTGTGGGGCCGTCTCGCGGGGACGGGCTGGTCGACCGTGGTGTGACAGACGAGGCTCGCGATACCGCGGCAGTGACTTCAACAATGGCGGCGGTGGTGGCGGTGGTGACATCGGCGACTGCGGCGGCAACTGCAGCAGCATAGTGTGCCTGTAGCAGCGGGTGTCGAAGAGAGTGCACGTGCTGGCTCTCGGGGTCGTCGGGATGCGTGCGCGGCATTGTGTGTGTGTGTGGCCTCATCGCGCGGCCTCCTGATCGGTTGGCAACAGCGGAGGCACCACTGGGCCGTGGGTGAGTCTAGGGCGCGCGCACAGATGCGGGCTCCTACGTGTCCGACGGCCCCTTGAGCGAGAAGTTTGGCGCCGACCAGGAGAAGACCGCAAACCACTCCGCCTGTGGCAATAGCTCCGAGTTTGCCGCTGGCCCATTTCAGGGCACCCCAGAGGCCAGACCCGACTGCGCTGGCTCCGCCCGAAACGATGTCCCTGAGTTTGGCACTGGTCCACTTGAGAATACCCCACAAGGCGGGCGCGGCGTCGTATGCCGTTGTGCGTCGGGGCGTAGTGGACACGGATGGGCCTGGTGCCGCAGCTTCACGGCGTCGTCGCTGCCGGTAGCTGGGGTCTCGGCTCGGTGTCGGCAGGTACCCGTCGATCTGGTCCTTGTACGGCATGGCTACCACGATGGCATACGTGGCCACGAAGAGGCAGATGAGACAGCCGCAGCGTCGGGAGGCCGCTGCGCTGTGCGGGGCCTCGTAGGAGCCGCTGGCGTCAGGGCTCGCGTCCTCGATGGGGTCATTGTCGATGCCAGCCTGCCAGTGGTCGACGGCGCTGGAGTTGGAGTCAGTCGCGTTAGCTCGGCAGACAAGGGTGCGGGGCGGGGTCCTGCCACCTGAGGTCTGAAGACGCCCAGATCCAGCCAATGCTGCAGCGGGGCTGAAGCCGCCACTGCGCGGGCTGGTGAGAGCTGGCAGTGCAGTGGAATGGCTTGTCTCGTCGGCGGCGGTGGCGCCTTCGGCGTCGCTGAGCTGTGCGCTGGGGTCGGCCTGGGCCGAGTTGATGGGCGCACTGCTGTGCGACAGGGGGCGCCCTGTGTAGGGTTCGCTGTCACGGTCGCGCTGGGCCGTGTCACCTGGCGGTGTCGTGCCATCGAGGTCCTGGGTTTCCGTGTCGTGGATGGAGTCGTTCTGGCTATCGTCCGACACGTGGAACGAGTCCAGGGATATGTTGCTGATATCGCTGGCAGCGGTGTGCTGGAGCAGAAGCGGTTCGGCGTCGGCCGCGGGCTGGTCACACGTGGCGTTCTGGGCGAGGGGGCCAGCTGGCGGTGGTAGGTTTAGCGGTTCCATCGGTGCCGCGGCGAGCTCCGCCTCGACAAGCGGCTGCAGGTCTGGCGGGTGGTGCAGGATCGCATCCGCGAGATACGCCAGGGCGTCTTGGTCGGGCGGAGGGAGGCCTCTTGGCAGCAAGGCGTGGGCCCGTGAGAGGTATGGCGGCAGTGGTGCCGCGAAAGCCTCAGGGCCGACGAGCTGGGCACGAGCGCCCTGGTATTCCAGAAGGAGGCCAAAGTAGCGGGTGGGGTACTCGTGGCTGCCCTGGATACGAGTGAGGTTGCGGTTGGTGCGCTGTCTGTCGGGGCCCGCTCTGTGCCAGATATCCTCGCGCATGTCGAACGCGGTGCGGTGGCGCAGGGCGTCGTTTTTCTCCGCGGAATCCTCCTGGAAAAAGTGGTCGTACTGTGGCAGATGGAGCGTCGCCAGGACGTGCGGGACGCAGTCCTCGAGCCATGCCCAGTACACGTCCTGATGGTCCTCACCTGGTGCCCACGCCGCGGCGCACGGTATGAGCCGTGCTCGGACGTTCATCAGGTGCCAGAAAGCGGGGTCCTCCTCGGGTTCACCCCTGGCGCACAGAGGGGTAGTGGGACTCGTGGGGCTGAAGCGGGGCACGACAGCGGGGCTGAAGCCGCCACTGCGTGCCTGGGCCTTGCCAGCGGCCCTGTCGAGGATATGCTGCACGACGGTCGAGGACAAGCTGAGGACAGGGTACCATCGAGGATATGCTGTACGACAGTCGACCGCAAGCGTCATGTTGAGTGATGGTAGCCCTCGTAGCTGAACTTGCATGCGGTGCGAGGCGTGGCCGGAGGACGCAGGAGTCATCTCAGCTGCGGCAACATCGGTGGTCGACTGCGATGCATGTGTCGTAGTTGACGAGGGCGTGCTCGTAGGAGACATGCTGGTACTCGTCGTAGACGTCGTAGTAGCCGTCGAAGTCCCAGGGGGGCAGCGCGTGGGGCGGGGCCCCTGGTGCTGCTCAGGCCAGGCGCTCGCGGGGGCGCCCAGCGGCCCGGTGCCGCACGGACCAGCGGCGGCGGTGCTGTTCACGATCGGGTCCAAAATGGCGCTGTGATCGTATTTGTAGATGCTGTCATCGTAAAGGTAGAAGAGCGTCCCACGCTCCGCATGTCGCAGGAAAGCCTCTCCTCCGTGCTGGGGCGCACCGCCTGAAGACGGGTGTGCTCCAGCCAGCGAGGGGAGGGCCAGGCCGCAGGCAAGGCGCCACATGATGGCGAGGCCTGGCGGGCGGCGCGAGCGATGAGCCGAAAGCTGCGTGGCAGCACACGTCCTCAAATACCCCTGAATGCTCATGTACATTGCTACAATCACGCCCCCTGCAAGACTACGGGTGTCCCTACACCAGATAGCTTGCGCGTGCTGCTGCCAAAACAGACATGAGGTAACAAGAAAGAGATACGACGCGAAGAGGGGAGCGATGCCTCTGAAGGCGCTTCCTCGGAGGGCTGAGGCGGGCTCTCTGAGGCACCTTCAATAGGGTTCCTGGGTGGCCCGACCCTTGTCCTTGCCTTTGTCGGCCCCTGGGGGCCCCGTCCCTGGGGTGGCCTGGCCTGGCTGGTCGGTCAAACTGCAGGCTGCCGCGGGCTCGGCGGCCGCTGCGGCTTCCTCCTTCTTAGTTTCCAGAGTGGCCGCTTGTGGCAGGTGGATGGTGCCTCCCGTGAGGTGCCCGAGGAGGGTCTGGATGTCGCCGCGCAGTGCAGCGGCGTCGGCGGTTGCCGTCTGTTGCTGGGTGACGACGGTGGCAAGCCCCCGTTCCAGCCCTGAAACGTGCTCCGTGAGTGTGGCCTGGGAGGAGAGAACGCCCGCAAGCTGCACCTGCATGTTATCCACCGTGTTGGCTAGCAGCTCGCGCTGCTGTTCCATGTGCTGGATGCGGGTCGTGGCAGCATCGGGCGGTTTAGAGGCCGATGCGAAGCGCTCGCCGAAGGTGTTGAGTTCGTGGGAGGCCACGCTGTATTCATCACCTGATGAGAGGATCTCGACGTCGACGACGTCACCTGGTACTTCGGCGGCTGTGGCAGCGTCGCCTTCGGTGTGGCCCCCACCTTCTGCCGCCGCCGTGCCAAGCCAGGGGTCGTGGCCACCTGGTCCTGGGGCGGCCGTCGGTTCAGCGGCTCCGTCCGTGCCGTGCGGGGGCGCAGAGGAGCTGCGGCCTGGGGCGCAGGGTGGCCTTGCGTGCGGCGTGGCGTCACGTTTCCCGCTGGAGGAGCGGTGGCGCTTGGCTGAAGGCTCCTCCTTGGGGGTCAGGAGCGGTGCGACGCCCTTGCCTTTGGGCGTGGCAGTCATGAGGTCGTGGAGGTAGGGGCTCTGGGCCGCTTTGGTGAGGAGTGTGCCGGTGGCGGGGCTAAAGCCGCCACCGCCGGCTGGCGGCGTCACAGGCTCTGTGATGGTGGTAGGCGTGACGATGGTAACGTTGTCCCGCTTCGGCGCCACCTCAGCCAGCGGGGCCTCGGTGATGCTCCACGGGATGGGGCACCCCGCGACCTGCACCGTATAGGTGAGTGGGGGCCGATGGGCGCGCACTAAGGCAAACTGGGCCGCAGTGGCTGGGTCCCAGGCGGTGTGGTAGACCTCGCAGTCCCATTTAACGGACGGGCCCGTGAGAGTCTTGGCGAGCTGGGTCAGCGTGGCGTGGCGTGCCGCAATGCCAGTGATGCGGTAGCGCGTCTTGGCGAGGGTAGCCTCGCAGCCGCGGATGCTGACAGCAGCGGCCTTGGCGACGTCGGACCCCCGCGGAACACGGATCCCCAGCAGGCCTGACTTGCCGTGCCTGACGACTCCCAGGGCCTTGAACTCCACCGACTTCTGGAACGCGTCTGCCATCGTGATGGGCTGGTCCTCAGGGAACCAAACGGTCTGATACTTGTCGGCGGTGGGCTCGTCTGCACCTACGTTGCTGAGGTCGTAGGTGGCACCGAGTTGCCCTGATCCCGCCAGGACCTTGTCGACCGCTTGGAGACTGACGCCGAAGGTGGCAGCCAGGGACCTCTTTCCGACGCCCGATCCAAACCTGCCTAGGCTTTTGCAGGGTTCGAGGATGGTGACGGCTTTAAAGTTGCCGTGGAAGAGGGCCTTGAAGGTGTCCTGGAGCTGGCTATCGAGCTCCTGGCGGCGAGCGTCTTTCTTGGACTCCTTGTGCTTTTGGCGCGCCTTGTCCTGTGGAGCGGAGTCGCCTCGAAAAGGGCCCTTGGCGCGTGGACCACCGTTCACGGGGGCACCTCCCGAGAACTGGTCCTCGAAGGCCTGGTGCATGGAGGGGACTGCGGCAATGGCCTCGGTCTCGTGTATGGTCGCCCGAATCCAGCAGACGTGGTCGGCGGGGTCGATGGTGGCGACGGCTACCTTTTCCGTGCAGGCGACCTCCTTGGTGCCCAGCTGGTACACGATCACGGGGGCGTGCGTGTGGACCACTTTGGGCGCCTTGGGGTGGCGCTTCAGGACGGGGACGGCGAGCTCGGCACCGACGTAGTTGTCGTTTTTCGGGCCCATGACAGCAATCGCGAGCTGACCCGTGGCTCGCTTGCCCTGCTCGAGGTGGTGCTGCAGCAGCCGTTCACCACTCTCGTAGTCGTGGAGGCTGATGCTGGGCTTGTACGTCTTGCCGTCGTCAGGCGAGGTGGGTTCGGCAAGGACAGGGACCTTCCAAAAGGCAGGGTCCAAGGCGATGAATTGGGTGTCCGCAGCCTGAAGACGTGCGGAGCCCGCTGGTGGATGCGATGTGTCACCGCCAGTGCGCTTAGGCTTGCTGCGCTGGTGGTGATCGAGCGTGTAGCTAATCTGGTTGGCGGCGCACATGCGGATAAGGGCGCTGCCAAGCTTCTTCGTGTTGGACTTGTGCATGTCGTACATTGCCTGGAGCTCGTCCGCGTTCAGTTCGGCTAGCCCGTTGTAGGCGGCCGTGGGGCGGTCAGACCCCGCTTGCCTGAACGCTGCGACGCAGTCCTGCTTGCGTTGAAGGAGGGACCCTTCAGCAGCAGGGCGCGTGGGACGGGAGCTCGGAGGCTGCTTTGAAGAGCGACGGCGCTCCGGCTTCTTGGGGGCCATTGCTGCGGGCACTCTGGTGCGGAGAGGTGACGCGAATCAGTAGGGTCCTGCTGGGACCCCTCCGGTCTCGCGAGGCCTGGGAGTCTGACTCCGAGGCGGGGCGCTTCGCGTCGCGGCTGCGGTCTGAGTGCAGAGCACTCTCGAGCCGAGACTAGAGAGATATATAGAGAGAGAGAGAGAGAGAGAGAGCGCGAGACGAGAGAGAGAGAGAGAGAGCAGAGAGAGAGAGAGAGAGAGAGCGGGAGAGAGCGAGGGAGAGCGAGAGAGAGCGAGAGAGAGCGAGCGAGAGCGAGAGAGAGAGAGAGAGAGAGAGAGAGCGAGAGAGAGCGACAGAGAGCGAGAGAGAGCAAGAGAGAGCGAGAGAGCGAAAGAGAGAGAGAGAGAGAAGAGAGAGAGAGAGAGAGAGAGCGAGGGAAGAGAGAGAGAGAGAGAGAGAGATAGAGAGAGAGAAAGAGAGAGAGAGAGATAGAGAGAGAGAGAAGAGAAGAGAAGAGAAGAGAAGAGAGAGAGCGAGAGAGAGAGAGAGGGAGAGTGAGAGAGAGAGGAGAGAGCAGAGAGAGAATAGAGAGAAGAGAGAGAGGAGAGAGAGAGAGAGAGAGGCAGAGATAGAGGCAGAGAGAGAGAGGCACAGAGAGAGAGGCAGAGAGAGAGAGAGAGCAGAGAGAGAGAGGCAGAGAGAGAGGCAGAGAGAGAGAGAGAGGCAGGGAAAGAGAGGCAGAGACAGAGAGAGGGCAGAGAGAGAGAGAGAGACAGAGAGAGCAGAGAGAGAGAGAGAGAGGCAGCTCAGTCACACTTAAACCCAGATTCGTCCTCACCGAGTCCCACCACCAAGGGAGCGCCAGCAAGGAGATGCACACATGGGGATCCCCACGCAGTGAATAATTCCTGCAGCTAGGTTTTTCAACACGTTTAGGGCGCTAGCTTGCTGAAACAGGTGGACAGCATGAACAAACATGATGACAACACACAGTATGTGCATAATAGGTTATAACAAATGTATATCGTTCATTGTTTTGAGATGTATTTTCATTTTCTCTAGAGAGCCCAATTATTAGGCACTTTTGTTTCTGTGTACCGCCCTCGGCGCCACCGATTTCAATGCTCAGGCAGACGCGGGCGGCGGCAAGCAAAAACTCAGATCGCTCGCCGCCAATGCGTGAGCATCGAAGCTGAAGGATGCCATGGACCGGACCACGCGAGAGAAATGCATGATTGTTGCTTGGGGTTTTCATCGGAATGGCTTCCCCCAAAGACGACGAAAACGCTTCCAAAACCCTCCCGAAGCCCTCCGAAAAGCCTCCTGGGATCCCTCCTGGAGGATTTCCGGAGGGGTTTTCGGGAAAATTTCGGCGGTTTTGACTGGAAACCAGTTCCTAGTGAGAATCCTTGACTTTCTAAGGCTATCCGTCGGTCGGAAGAAGTGGGTGGAAGCAGGCAGTTGTAAGGCTTTGAACGTAGACTGGGCGTCCGCCCGCCCTCTGAAGAGGAGGGGAGCGGGAAAACCACTCGACCTTTGAGGTAGAAAGGCGGCTGAAGTGGACTAGGATTAGGTCGGGCGTGTCCTCCTACATGTGGATTTTGAGTAAATAAAACATATTCAAAAATGATCAACTAACATAAAACATAGTGTAGAAATCGTCCCCATTATATGTTTGGACTATTTTGGAATATTCCCTCCTGTCGAGGGACACGCCCGACTCAAGATTAGGACTTGGCATGTACGGCAGGCTCGTGTCGTGACGACCCTGGCGTTTCCTGGCGCTTATTTTTGTTGACACTGCGTGGATCGCTCAACTTTGAACGATCAGCAACTTTTTGATCGCCCGATCGTTCCATACAGGCCGATTCTGGGGGCACCAAAAGGTACCGATACCGCTACTCTCCGGACCTCTGCTGGGGTGCGTTCTGACCAGGATTTCGAGGCGAATCCAGCGGTGGCGACGACGGAGGCCCAGGAGGCCCAAGAAGTGGAAAACGCGGAGAGGGTAGAGGTATGGGTACCTTTTCCTCCTCTGAGATTCTGAGCCATCGGCGGCGTTCAACCTTGAACGCCTTCAACGGGGTCGCCGCCGGTCGACACGACGCGAAGCTACCGTGCTCTCAACGACCGACGGGGGTGCGCTCTCTTCCCTCTCCTCGGCTTTTTGCATCCGCTGCGGCCGCGCCGCACATCGCAGGGGTGCGCGGTGAGGACGGGCGCAGGGGCCTCGGAAGGCCATGCCGACGCCTCTTCGTAGGGGAACGAAAACTGGCACAAACATAAGAACGAGGAGGTCCGCGCGGATGGTGGCCGAGCAGGGGCCGACGGAGGCAAAGGTGCGAGGGCCAACGTCGCTCCTCCTCGCTGCCTTGCTGCCCGTGTTGGCTCCACGCGCGAGGGCGAGCCCAGGCAGGACTGACCCTCTGGTGCCCGGCTTCAGGGAGCCGAGAGGGGGGGTGGGAGGGCAGATCCAAGCGCGCAAAACAGCGCCACCTGGGGAGCCCTGCGAAGCATCCCCCTTTCGCGTAGCTGCGACGATGATGCCCACCAGCAGGCCCAAAGAAGGGGCGCCCAGGGACACACACAAAAACACACATGCCAGGATTCTCTTTATGTTCCTGTCTGTTCTGGGTTTTCTTCCCCCCGACTTCCCACATTTTCCTATATTTTCCTGGGGATTGACGATGCGTTATGTCTGTGCGGTTTTTCCCCTCCTGACCAGAATCCAACTGATTGATCATTGTCGAGGGCGCTACTGCGTGACGGGCCCTTTTAGGCATTTCTTGATCGTCATCCTGCATTCGGGGTGGCGAAAAGGGTTTTTACGGGGGACTCGAATTCGCCTGACGGGGCCTCCAGAAACCTGACAGGACCTGCCCGTAGCCTAAAATTTGTGCCGCTACAAGGATCTCACGAAAACCTGGCCGTCAAAACTCGTGCCAGGACCGTCAAGAGGCAGCGGCAAACCCGAGCTGCGGCGACCTCGAGACCGTCATGAGCCCTGGGGCGTTGCGCTCTCCCTGAAGGAACACAAGAATTAGGTTGCCCCCATCGTGTTCAAGGACCAAGTCCCAACAATGACTTCGAGCACCCGAGAAAATATCGAAACAGTGTCGAACGAGTATCGCCTGCCAAGGCCCGACACGTGAAAACCCTCCAACCTCGGTCATTGCTTGGTGCTCGAAAATCTTCCTGGTGATCAAGGCTAAAGTAGGTTGGAACATCATAACACAAGAACAATCAAACCAACGCTGGGCTCCACGAGAGCTGCCTGAATGCTACCACACCCACCGGAACCCCGAGCACTCGCCTGACCACTCCAGCGTGGAACATGCCGCCTCAGGGGGCCGCCAGGAGTCGGGTCCGTACTCGGGCCTCCTGGGCATCACCTGAAGGGACTCGACTGACAACGCCGACCATACCCTTTCATTTTTCTTAGCGTTGGGGAAACGGATCCCGAGGGAAACGGGTCCTGGACCACAAGGCCTTCCCCCAGGACGACCTCCTCATCCTGAATCGCCTCCTTACAATTCAGGAAAAACCGCAGGACCCGTTTCCCTCTCCCAATGGCGGTTATCCCGGATCTGGGGAGACAGACAAGTACCGATACTGCTACTCCCCGGACCTCTCTCACGGTGCGTTCTGGCCAGAACTTCGAGGCGAATCCAGCGGTGGCGACGAGGGCCTCCTGGAAGGCCCGACAGAAAACGCAAAACGAGGGAAGGGCAGAGGTACGGTGGGTGCCTTTTCTAAAGGAACCAAAAACGGCATAAACATAAGTGTTTGACGGTCCGCGCGGATTCCTTGGATCTGCGCTGGACCCCCTCCATGGCGCGCGCAGCGCGCCAGGGGCGGCGCCGGAGGCGCCGCCAGGGGGGTTCCAGATCCAAGAAGTCCGCGCGGAGCGTCAAAAGTCTGTGTCTACACTTATGCGTTCGTTCTTCTTCGATTGTCCTCCCCCGTTTTTCTTTGTCCCGAATCTCCTCGTGCTGTCCGTCGACTGCCGGTTGGAGAGGTACGGGTTGAAGCCGCCCCCGCCGGGCAGGCCGGGGGCCGGGAGGCCCGCCCGCGCGGCGTGCTGCGCCTCGGCTGGCCGAGCGATGCACGCGGCCGGGCCGACGACAGCGACGACGACCACACGTTGTTGCCGCTGGTGTTGCTGCTGCTGTTGTTGTTGCTGCTGCTGTTGTTGTTGCTGTTGTTGTTGTTGCTGTTGTTGTTGTTGTTGATGATTTTTGTTGACTCTGACAGTTTTCATTGTTGGACCCCCGAGAGGCGCCCTGGCGCTCTCGCCTCGGAGCCTGCTGCATTCCCTTTAAAAACTAGGCTCGTGCCCAAGCGTTTCGGGGGTGCGCCGGCACCGGCCCCCCAACAACAACAACAACAACAACAACAACAACAACAACAACAACAACAACAATTACTAGCACGTGGGGACACTCCGTTCTCACCAGTGCCAGGGTTTTCATAGGAGGCGGGCAATACCCCCACTTTGTGGGGGGGCCGGTTCAAGCTCTACCAAGTTTCCAAACGACTCTTCGCCACCACCCACACCCAGCTTCCCGCCCTATGACGTTCGGACACTTCACTTCGTGGCCTGCGGACGACCTTGGCTACTACACTGGCGCATGGGTACAGTGACTTGTTGTGGTAACATTTTGTGGAAGCTAGCTTAGTATACGACTTTTCCCCCTGTTCCAACACTGGACACCTGTACCGTTTTCCGACGTTTTTCCGTTTCTGTACCACACAAGCGAAGACACTTATTTTGAGTGGTACCACGTGCGTGGCGCCAGCATACCACAGGACTTGTTTCCGTTGTTGTGAGACGATACATGCTCATTCTTGTTTTGTGGTTGTCGTTCCGGCCGCAATGTGCAATACTGGCCCATTCGTCTACGAAATACACGTGACTAGCTCTCTCTGGCTGGAGGTCCTGATGGTTGTGGTTGTCCCGATGGTTGTCGCAATGATTGTCCCGATTGTTGTTCCGATGGTTCTCCCGATGGTTGTCCCGATGGTTGCCCCGATCGTTGTCCCGATGGTTGTCCCGATGGTTGCCCCGATGGTTGTCCTGATGGTTGTGGTTGCCCCGATCGTTGTCCCGATGGTTGTCCCCATGGTTGCCCCGATGGTTGTTCCGATGGTGGTCCCGATGGTTGCCCCGACGGTTGTCAGCGATGCCGGATCCTCGCGCCCCCCGCCGGAGGAGGAGGAGGAGGAGGAGGAGCAGGACACGGCGCGGCGGTTCTGGACACATACGTGCTCTGGAGACATACTAAAGAGACGAGTCTTTGTGCTCATCATCTTCTGGCATACGCCTGTCTCTAATGGCACGCATCGGGCGCAATACTGCAAGCTGCGCTCCTGGCAGCAATACATCAGGGGCCAAGTGTCCAAGCATTGTGCCGATGCGCCTCCTCGCGGATACATCGCCCGTGCGTGCGTGGGGCGCCAATGCCGCCAGGACGCCCTGGACATGCGCCGGCATGCCCAGATCCACCTGGTAATCCATGACATTCCCATGCTCGGACTGCCCGAAAGAACGCCATACTGGCATGTGCCACCAATGGTCCTGCTTCGGGAAATAGGTGATACCATCCTTGACGTCGTCGGAGGCATTCCACAGAGCCATAGATGGCGGCTCCATACCCATGGATCCCGTGTGTGTTGCCACAAATACATCCAGGCTCGCCATGCGCCTGTATGACAGACCTGATACCACCTCGGAATGCACGTGAATACGCAGGAGCTGCAACAGCCTGCGCAAGCCAGCATACACCCAGCCGCCGTGCCCGACGAAGACGTGCGATCTCCAGTTCGCTATACCGGCTTGGGTGCACAGCCGATGGAATACTTCCAAAAAGTGTGCCCAGATACTTCGCGGCTCCTCCCAGTCGACCGCGGCAGGCCGTTTGCCCACGCGGACAGATCCGGTGGCGGCTGGCCGTTTCAATACCCCGCCTGCGACCTGTGCCGCCGGGCGCTTCAATACACGCTTGGTGACGGCCTGGGCGGATGAAGCCGCCGCCTGCACTGAGGAGCTCACCGACGCATACACATCGCACCACTGTCTCAACGCTCCTCGGGACACCAAGACAGCTTTCCGTCGCATACGCAACGCGGCATGCAACGTGTGGTACTTCAGCCCTGGATATACCGCGCGCACGTGGTCACCAAGTGCCGCGTCGAGCTTTTCAGCCGTGTCATACTGCAAAGGTCCAGAGTCAGGGTGATACTTCACGTGCCATTGCCTCAAAACCATACCGCTGACAGCGACGGGAGGATCGCTCTCCGAGAGAAGCTGCGAGAGGACCTCCGCGGCGGCCTCGTCGGCGAAGCTCTCCCGATACTGATTGAGTCGAAGACGCTGGCCTATACATTCCTCCACAGCTTGGGCAGTATTGAATGCTCCCTTGGCGCCCCACTCAGTGCTGAGCCACTTCTGGCATACCCTGGCGTCAGCAGATACAGATAAATGCCCCAGGAGCCACTGCTTCAAGACGGCCCCGTCAGTAGTCCCCTCGGGCATGTCTGTGCGAATACGTTCTCCATACCAGGTCTCCAAATGGCCAGCGTTCTGCACTATGACAAGCGTCTCTTTGGAATAATACTGCAGTAGCCACGCCGTTGCGACCGGATTTGACACATACAGTGGTGGATCCAACCGTCGGAGCGCCCCACATAATTTGAAAGCTGTATTATACTCGATGCCCAGAGGGCGGATGGCAGAGCCGTGCTGCTCCTCCAGCTCCTTGGCGCTAGAAATACTGACCTTGCCAGGCACAACCCGATACTTGACCCACCAAACCTTGCACGCCTGGTGACTGACCTGGATACCCTTTGCAACGAGCGCCTGATGCAAATAAAACGGGCTGCCGCAGTCGGCCAAGGGAGGCCGCGACAGCTCTGGGCCATACTGCTCGTCAAGGGCTTTCGCCGACAAAGCCATGACCCATCCAAGAACACAGGCGATACCTTGATCCGAGATGGCTACGGATGTGACAGTGATCAGTGATTTTGTTCGATGACGTGGTGACACACTGACTTGTTGTGGTACCGTGCCGACAACGACGACGCGACGACGCGCGCATGTGTCCCGCATGATATTTTTTGCAAGGGATTGTGGCCCCTGGCAGGCGCGCGAACGCCGTTGAAAGAGCTTGCGAAAACAGCTCGCGCGAGCTTTATAACATAAATGTTGAAAAACCATTGGTTTTTAAGGATTCGGACAGCGCGCGCGGGTAGAAATTTTGAAAATTCGTACAGATGTGTTTCGAGAACCTACGGTGCGATTCGTATGATTGTATGTTGCGCGGTGCTAAAACTCCTAAGACACCCAATGATTTTTGAAGATTTCGGCGTGCGCGCGCGAAGAAAAAACGAATGTGTCCCACATGGTATTATTTGACAGGGATGATGGCCCTGGCAGGCGCGCAACCTTTGTTGCAGAAGTTCGAAGCACGTGAAAAAAATGCTCGCAAGAGCCCGTTTGACAGAAATGTTGAAAAAATATTGGGTTTCCTAAGAAATCCGCAAGAGCGCGCGGGGTGAATGTTTGAAACCCTTTTTTTGAAAAACCATTGGGTTTTTTTCATGTTGTTACGTGAAAATCGCTACGAAGACTAAGGTTTTGGAAGGATTTCGTCTTGCGCGCGCGAGTGTGCACTTCGTGTCATTTGTTGCAAGGGATTCTTGAAGTTTGGTCATGTTAGAACAAGAAATGTCCACTTTGCCTTATTTTTTGCAAGGGAAAACCGATCGTAACAACACAACCGGATCTGGTATACCCCGTTTTGCCTGAGACTTCCTCACGAAAATGATGAAAATGTGGCTGCGGCCTAGGCGCGGCGGGGGGGGCGCGCACCAGGGGCCCCAACAATAATTATTCTTTAGAATTAATAATGTTCAACAACAACAAGAACAACAACAACAACAACAACAACAACAACAACAACAACAACAACAACAACAACAACAACAACAACAACAACAACAACAACAACGCTCCCGCTCGATACTTCTACTCATGACCGGAGCTCTTACTCGCCGCCGAAAGCCGGCTGTCCGACAAAACCGGCGCTCCCGCTCGATCGTTCCTTGCTTTTTACTCGGGACCAGCGCTCCCGCATCGGCGCCGCAAGCGGCCCCCCCTGCAATAACCGGCGTTCCCGTCAGATGCGTCCTCCGCTTTGACTCAAGACTCCTGGAGGTCCTGAGGCCTTCCTGGTCCATGTTGAACCTTCACAATTAAAGATCTAATATTGTGGGGCACCCTACATCCGCACTAACGCTCTCGCCCCGGCGCCGGCTGCATCTCCTCTGAAGATTAGGCTCGCGCTCAGGCGTTTCGGAAGTGCGCTGAAACCGGCCTCCCAACAACACCACCACCAACAACAACAACCACAACCACAACCACAAACATAACAACAACAATCATTTTAAGACTGTTCGCTCTGATCTGCTCGCGTGCCATTCAACACGTACATCCCAGACCCTCGATACCCGCCCTCTTCGTCATCGATCGAACCACCTTGGGGGTACATCTTTCTTATCTGCAACGTGTGTTCCATGCAGCCCCTACGGCAGGGGAAAAGAGGACGGATGGACGAAAGGAACAAGGGAGAGGGAGGAGGATGGAGCACGAAAGAGAGAAAGAGAGTAGCAGGAGTGTGGCTAGGACAAGAAAACACGTGGCAGAATTAGATAGGCAGATCGAGCGGGTAGACCTTACCAGGCGGGTCGGTAGGCGGGCCCATGTCGCCACGCCGAGCAGACGGGTTGCTGAAGCGTGCGTCCTCCATGAATCGCGAGGAAGTCTTGAATGGTAGCACGAGTCACAAGTAATTCGTGACCTAGGCCAAAGCGAGAGTGTGATTCCTGAGTGTCGAGGGCGCAGAAAGTACCAACAGAGAGCATTGTGAGGAAGTCCCGCGCGAGAGCGCGACTTCGGGAACCAAATGTGAGGAAGTATCAGGCGGGAACCGCTGTTGTTGTAAACCTGGTGCCAACAATCCCAAGACTTCCCCTAATAAAAAAACAGGGTGCGAGACCCGGGACGGGAGGGAGGGGATCAATAATAATTATTCTTTTGAAATGAGAATGCAACAAAAGCAGCAGCAACAACAACACTCATTTGAGTATGCTCGCTGCTATCTGCTCGCGTGCCACTCAACACGTATGCCCCGAACCCTCGATACCCGCCCTCTCCGTCTTCGATCGTACCCCTTGGGGTATACATCTTTCTTACCTGCAACGTGTATTTCGTGCAGCCCCTACGGGAGGGGAGGGGAGGACGGATGGAAGGAAGGGACAAGGGGGAGGGAGGAGGATGGAGCACGAGAGAGCACAAAGCAGGTGGCAGAACCAGACGGGCAGATCGGGCGGGTAGACCCTACCGGGCGGGTCGAAAAGGCACACCCAGGCAGCCAGGTCGAGCAGGCGGGTCGCTGAGGAGTGCGTCCTGTATGAATCGATTCCCGAATAAATCGTGAGGGACTCCGCAGCGCGAGCGTGATTCCTGAATGTCGTGGGCGCGGCGCGTAATAAATTGTGAGAAAGTCCCACGCGAGAGCGCGATTCCTACATATACATTGTGAGGAAGTCCTGCGCGAGAGCGCAATTTGGACATAGATGGTGAGGAAATATTAGGCGGTAGGCCCAGTTTGGTAACAAAAAGAAAACAGGATGCGAGCCTGGGGGAAACCATTTAATTGAACAGTGCAGTGGTTACTGGGACGGGGGAATCAACAATACGTATTCTTTACACATGCGAATTCAACGCTAACAACAACAGCAACAACAACAATACTAACATCAACATCAACACCAGCAGCGACAACACCAGCGATAACAACAACAACAACAACAGCAGCAGCAGCAACAGCAGCAGCAGCGGCAACATCAACATCACAAACAACAGCAACAACAGCGACAACAACAGCAACATCAACAACACTGTTCAGTTTAAGAATGTTCGCTCTCATCTGCTCGCGGGCAATGCAACACGTATATTCCCAAACCCTCGATACCCGCCCTTTTCGTCTTCGATCATCCCCGCGACAAGGGAGAGGGAGGAGGATGGAGCACGAGAGAAGGTAGCTAAAAAGGGGCTAGGAGCTGAAAACATGTGGCAAAACCAGGCAAGCTGATCGGGCGGGTAGACCCTAACGGGCGGGTCGGGAAGGCGGAGCCAGGCGGCCAGGTCGAACAGGCTGGCGTCTGAAGCGTGCGTCCTGCATGAATCACGAAGAAATCTCGAGCGTCAGCGGGAATGCAGAATCAATCGGGAAGGAATCAACGGCGAGAGCGTGATTCCTGAGTGTTGAAGGCGCGGCGTTCGATTGAAATGAAGATTCAACAACGCTCCCGCTCGATACTTCCTTCTTTTCCACTTGGGACCGGGGCTCTTGCTCGCCGTCGAAAACCGGCTTTCCAACAAAACCAGCGCTCCCGCTCAATACTTATTTTCTCCTTTTAATCGGGATTGGCGATTCCGCCTCGGCGCCGCAGACGGCCCCCCTCTGCAAACAACGACGCTCCAGCTCGATACTTCCTCCTCTTTCATTCGAAAACCCCAGACATCCCTGGGGGCTTCCGCGTGCCAGGGGCGGCCCGAAGCCGGCGGCGGCAACCCCGTCGTCGTCGTCGTCGTCCTCCTCCTCCTCCTCCTCCTTCTCCTCCAACTCCTTGCCCCCCGTTGGTGTTCCCTCCTCCTTCTTCCTCCTCCTCCTGCTCCCCCCCTCTTCTTTCACCCCCGAGACGATCCTCCGATCCCAGCCATTTCCCCAAAAAGCCTTGGGGTCTCCTCCAAGATGGCCCGAAATCCCCCCTAATACAAATCTAAAGCGTCTCCCAGGGGCGCTCATGTTTTCAACAAGGGTTCTGAAGCTTCTCTGAAAAGGTTCTGGGGGCTCTCCAACGGGCTCAAGAGGCTGTCCAAGGGGTTCCGGGGGCTCTCCCGCAGGTCGTGGAGCCTCTCCCAAGAGGTTATGGGCCACATGGGCGTGGTGATACCTAGAAGCAAGACAAGGGCAAGGCGATTGCGAAGGCGATGCGCCATCTGGGCTGGACAAATTGAAATGCCTCGGAAGCGGGCGGGAGGTCTGGGAAAGGGAGTGCCAACCCCCCCTGTGAAAGAAAAGATCCCCCAGGAGGGGGGATCGTGATTGATGTAACGCATATAAAAGAGTCTTGCTTTCGGGTACAATAATAGTTGTTGCTGCTGCTGCTCTTGTTGTATCATATGTGTACAGTTATAGGTATAGATATGTGTGTATAGTTTGTTTCTTTTCTTTGTTGGGACAATGTGTCGGGCCAGCCTGGCTTCCTTGCTCGGGAACTCGCACGATCTATAGGTCATCTTCTTTCTCCCCAATGGGCGTTCTTTGAGATCCTGTTGGGGCGAGTCGTACACGTTGTATTATTCTGGGTTTCGACATTTGGCCGAAGGGTGGGTGAGGGGATGGGGCTGGGCCTGGGCGGCTGCATCTTGTGCCAGTCGCGCAGGCTGGGGGACAGGGCTCCTGACCAATCGCCAAAAGCAGGCGCCAAAAACGCCCAGAGGGGGGAGAGCGCCAGGAGGCCCGCGCCGATCGGCGAAACAATGCACAACAAAAACGCTACGTGTCGGACCAGCCTGGCTTCCTTGAAAGATAAACACAAACTCTTGGCGCTCCGCGCGGATTTCTTGGATCCGCGCTGGGCCCCCCCGGCAGCGCCTCCGGCGCCACCCCTGGCGCGCTCCGCGCGACAGGGAGAGGGGCCCGGCGCGGATCCAAGAAATCCCCGCGGAGCGCCAAAAGTTTACGTTTATGGCGTTTTTCTTCTCCGATTGTTAAGGAGGTCGTCGGGTCAATGAGTACTCTTCGGTCTCCCCAGTCCTCGGGCAACGCCTCGGTTGGTCGAACACACTGGGGCTCCGTTCTCTGGTTTGCTCAATGCACCGGGGCCTGGTGCTCGGGTCGCCGACTATGATTTCACGGCCGTGTGCGGACTTGCCGCGGGACTCAATGCTGCCCTGCCTGCCCGTGCGCCGTGCTGGCGCCCAGCTTCTCTGCTGCTGCTGTCGGACATCCCCGGCCCTGGCCTCATCGCGCCGTGAAATGACAGCGACAGAGTGATCTTGGCAGCCGTCGGCCTCCAGGAGGCACGACGAGGGCGTTTTTGTTTCGGGGGACGAATGTCGGACGACAACCGCCCTGGCACCCTCGCGTCGTGAAGCAACAGCGGCGGGAGGATCTTGGCAAGTGTCGGCCTCCAGGAGCCCTTACCAGGCCCCTGGGGACCGTCAAGGAGCGGTTCAGGAGGAAATGGTGGTTCCGGCAAAGGGGTCCAGACCTCCTGGGGGGTCACGTTGTCTGGGGAGGACGAGGACGGCGAGGACAAGGAAGAAGCCGACAATCGATGATTTAGGAGGCAACGTCTGGGAATCTCCGTGGGAACAATTACTGAAAATATAGCCCGATTGCAAGGAGCCGCTGAGGCGGAGGAGACCCGGATTAAAACGGGATTCACCAGGTTCGACGGGACTTCGCCGGATTAGGGCAGTTTTCGACAACGGATGGTCCTTCCTTGATTTGGGCGTTTGGGTGCCTTTTCCAAGATCATCGGCCGTCAGAATGCGGTCGGGGTGAGGACTGACCGGGAGGGGTCATGGTACCCTTGTTGGACAGATTTTGGTAGGTCGGTGACGGACGAAGACGACGACGACAACAACAACGACGACGACGACGACAACGACGAACCGACGACGTCGCCGAAGTTCGGCGGCGAGTCTGGGGAAGGAAATGAGAAGGGGCGGGCCTTCTCGGAAGGCTCGGAAGTCCCCGGGCCTTCTTAAAAGCTCTCTAAGCCTGCCCCGAAGACACAGAACAACTCTCAGAAGGCCTCGCCGCCTCCTGTTGGGGGCGCGCAAACATGGATTAGCGATCCGTGGATTTGGCGCGTGGTCGCCAAATCCCTGAATCGGGGGAGGTGCCCTCTCCAAAATGCGGCCCGTGTCGCGTCGCTTGGCCGCGGAAATCCGCGATTTCCAATGGAAACTAGACCCGCCGCTAATCCACGCCCACTTGATCCGTGTTTGCGATCGCCTGGTCCTGAGCAGGCCTTCTCAGTCTCCCTAACCCCCCCGAGCTCGCCGTGGAGAATTGACGACGAGGGCGACCGCGTCTGCGTCTCCGAGGTGCTCGGGCGCCCCTGCGGGGCCTCGACGACACGGCTGAACACGCGGCTCGGGAAGCTGGCCACGAGGGGCCCCCGGATGGATCTGAGGCTCCTCCTCCTCCTCCTCCCCCTCCTCCTCCTCCTCTTCATCCTCCGCCTCCTCCTCCTCCTCCTCCTCCGCCTCCGCCTCCGCCTCCTCCTCCTTCGAGCGGGCTCTGGCCACACGATGACGAGGACGACGGCGACGCTTCCCCCGCTCCGCCGCGGCTCCGCCGCGGCTCCCCCCGCCGGAGCGCGACGGGGGGGGGGGAGGGCGCGCGAAGGGGGGAGGGGAGCAGGGGGCCAGGGAGCACTCGCGAACGAGCCAGGGACGGGTCGGAAGGTGCGCGGTCGGGGGAGGGGGGGAGACCTGCGGTCTGACTTGATGGGGGGAGGACACTCGCGGAGCGCAAGGGGGGAGCGCGTGCGAAGGGGGGAGGGGAGCAGGGGGCCAGAGAGGAGCACTCCCCATCGAAGCGGGACGGGTCGGAAGGTAGGCGGAGGGGGAGGGGGAGACCTGCGGTCGGACTCGATCGGAGAGGACACGCGAGAGGACACAAGACCCTTCCAAGGGCCACGCTGCCACAGGAATGCAGGAGGCGTGGATCGCGAGACGCAGGATACAAGGGTACCCTCGATTTGGCAGGGTCGACCTGCTAACTCCGAAGGGTCTTTCATCACCCCCCGGCAATACTGGTAAACTATGAAATTTCTCCGTGGGCGTATTGACGGATTGGGACCCCAACAATAATTTGGAAACAATGATTCCACCGCGGCGGCCCGCGGTGGCCCCACATGCTTCTGCTGCGGACGACGAAGACAGGTTTCTGAGGAGGCGGAGGCGGAGGAGGCGGAGGAGGCGGAGGAGGCGGAGGAGGCGGAGGAGGCGGAGGAGGCGGAGGAGGGAGGGGAAGGAGGAGGGAGGGGAAGGAGGAGGACGGACGCGCTTCTATTCCCCGCCGAGAGCCTGACGGCGGGGAGGGGTCCTCAACATCAAGGACCCTTCGCGGTGAATCCAGGCCGACGGTAGATCGCCCGACTTCGCGGGCCGCGCCCTCCACGAGAGGGCGACCGAGTCGTCTTCGCGCCCCGGCGCCGCCGCCCGAGACGAGGGCACCTCTGTGGCCCCCTGGCCCCTCCCCTGCTCCTCCTGCTTTCCCTCTGCTGCTCTTGCCTCTGCCTTCCCTCTCCGAATCTCCCCCCCCACCTCTCCCCCACCTCTCCCCCTCCTCCCTGTGGGCTTGGCGGCTTTTCGCCAATCGACTTGTGGGGACCAGGCTTCAAACATGGAGGTCGATTCAGACAAATCGAAGCAAATCCAAGGACATCCCAGGTAATTCTCGGTAAATCCAGAGATCTCCAGGGAAATTTCGAGCAACTCGTGGCCGCTCCAGCGCGAGTCGAGGGACGGCAGAAATCGCTCAGCACTTAACAACCTCCTCCCTCTTCTCCCCCCAGCCCGGCACCAGCACGTGGTGGGCGTCCGTCAGCCTCATGAAGAAGGCCACCGGCATCTGCAACAGCGCCCTGCGCCCAGCCTCGCTGGAATCGTCCGGGTCGTCGGCGTCCCTGAAACCGCACGCGCGCAGGAAGTCCACGGCAGCCTCGTGTCGACCGACCTTGCGGTGGAATACCTCGGCCCCCTTCCTGACCTGGCGCTTCTTGGCGTCTTCGGGGAACTCCAGCACGTTGTCCACGAGCTTGAACAGTGTGGCGAACGCATCTTCTCGCCCGTCCTCCCGCTGGGGGGGCAACGCGGTGCCGTATCCGATACTCCCTGGACCTTCCCCATGGAACGTTCTTGCAAACCCCGGGCCTCTCTCAACACGTATATCCCAAACCCTCGATACCCGCCCTCTTCGTCTTCGATCGCACCCCCTTGGGGGTAAATATCTGTCTTACCTGCAAGGTGTACCCCGTGCAGGCCCTGAAGGCAGCGGAAGAAGAGAGGACGGATGGAAGGAAGAAACAAGGGGGAGGGATGAGGACGGAGCACGAGAGAGAGAGAGAGAAAGAGGAGCAGGAGGGGGGCCAGGAGCAGAAAAGACGTGGCAGAACCAGACGGGCAGGATCGGGCGGGTAGTCCTTACCTGGCGGGTCGTGAAAAGGAAGTCCCAGGCGACCAGGTCGAGCAGGCGGGTTGCTGAAGCGTGCGTTATGCATGAGCCGCGCGGAAGTCTCAAACAATAGCGCGATTCCCAAAATCGTCGGGAAATCCGCAGCGAGAGCGGAAGCTCTGAGCGTCGAGGGCGCGGAGGAAGTCCCGCGCGAGAGCACGAGTTTGGAAACATATGTGGAGAAATATCAGGCGGGAGCCGTTGTTTTTGGTGGTGGTGGTGGTGGTGGTGTTGTTGTAGTTCGGGGCCCAACAATGCACTTTGGTGACCCTTCGCCTTCCCTGGTAAAAAATGCAAAACCCTGGATACACGACACTGACAACAACAACAACAACAAACCGGCGACGCCTCCTGGCGCAGGCATACACTCGAACTCGCTTACTCCGTGTATCCGATACACAGAGTAATCGAATTCGATTACTCGGTGTGCCCGAGGCAGGTTTTAATTTGATCCCGATTGGAACCTGTATATTAGATACACGGAGCAAGCGCACTGGATTACTCCGTGTACCCGATCAACGGAATAATCATACTCGATTATTCTGTGTATCCGACGCAATTTCGAATTGGATTCCTATTGGAACCTGTATATTGGATACACGGAATAATCGCACTCGGTAACTCCGTGTATCCGATACACGGAGTAATCGAGTTCGATTACTCCGTGTATCCGACACACGGAATGGTACTTTGGGAGCTCGCGGGCTCAGGTTGTCAGGAAAAATTGGCGACGCCAACAATGGTAAATTCATATTTTCATTGTGTTCAAAAAATTAGGCGTACCTGGCTCTGAAAAGGGGTGGGCCACTTTTTTGGGCGCCCGCGGGGTCCGATTACTCTGTGCATCCGAGGCAAACGATAAGTGTATTCCCATTGGAAGCTGTATGTTGGATACACTGACTAATCGACCGCGGTTACCCCGCGTACCCGAGGCAGATTCTACTTGGAACCCTGTCGAAACCTGTATATTTGATACACGGAGTAATCGAACCCGATTACTCCGAATGGAGCCTGTAGATTGAATGCACGGGGGAATCGCATTCGATTACCCAGTGTGCAGGGTACACGGAGTAATCGTATGCGATTACTCTGTGTACCCGAGGCAGATTCTATTTGGATTCCTGACAGAACCACGTGTATCGGGACACGAGTAATCGAACTCGATTACTCCGTGTATCCGAGACACATTCAAATTTGATGCCTATTGGAACCTGTATATTTGATATACGGAACAATTGCACTCGATTGCTCCGCGTATCGGATACACGGAGTAATCGCACTCGGTAGCTCCGTGTATCGGAGACACGGAGTAATCGAACCCGACTACTCCGTGTACTCGAAGCAGTGTCTAAGTGGATTCCAATTGGAACCTGTATACTGGACACGCGGAATAATCGCACACGGAGTAATCGTACTCGATCACTCCGCGTATCGGATACACGGAGTAGTCGAACTCGACTACCCCGTGTACCCGAGGCAGATTCTAATTGGATTCCTTGTGGAACCTGCATGTTGGATACACGGAAGAAACGCACTCGGTTACTCCGTGTAACCGATCAAAGGAGTAATCGAACTCGGATGCTCCGTGTATCCGACGCATTTTCTAATTGGATTCCTATTGGAACCTGTATAAAGTGGCGCCGCCAGAAAATGTGCAAAAGAGTTCAGATTGGAACCTGTATATAAGATACACGGTAAATCGAATTCGCATACACTGTGTATCCGAAGCAGGCTCCAATTGCATTCTCTTGGAACCTCTATATTGGATACACAGAGCAGTCGCGCTCGATTACTCTGTGTATCCGATGCACAGGGCGGCGCTTCTGGGCGCTCGCGGGCGCAGGTTAAGAAAACATTGGCGTCGCCAGCGATGGTGTTTTTATCGTTGGATTAAATGGGCGAGCCTGGCTCTGAAGGGGTGCGCCCCTTTTGGGCGCTCGGGGGATCCGATTACCCCGCGTACCGGATACACGGTGTAATCGTATTCGGTTACTCCGCGTATCGGATACACGGAGCGCTCGAACTCGATGACTCAGTGTATCCGAGGCAGATTCTAAAGGGATGCCTGGTGGAACCAGGCTAATAGGACACACGGAGAAATCGCGACCGATTACTGCATATCGGATACACGGAGTAACCGAACTCGATTGCACAGAGTATCGGATACACGGAGTAGTCGAAGTCGATTACGCAGCGCTTCCGAAGCAGATTCTGATTGGATGTCTATGAGAACCTGTCTATTGGATACACGGAATGCTCGCACTCGATTGCTCCGCGCATCGGATACACGGAATAATCGAATAATCGCACTCGGTTGCTCCGTGTATCGGATACACGCAGTAATCAAATTCGATTACCTTGTGTACCCAAGGCAGTTTCTACATGGGTTCCTCTTGGAATCTGCACGTTCGATGAACGGAGCACTCGGACTCGGTTACTCCGTGTATCGGATACACAGTAGAATCGAATTCGATTACTCCGCGTATCCGATGCACGGAGCGGTGCGTTTGGGCGCTCGCGGGCTTCGGCTTTCAGAACAAATTGGCGTCGCCAACAATGGTCATTGTACCATTGAATTTTGTTTAAGAAATTGGGCGAACCTGGCTATGAAGGGATGGGCCACTTTTGGGCGCTCGCGGGATCCGACTACTCCGCGTGCCGGATACGCGGAGTAATTGCACTCGATTGCTCCGCGTATCGGATACACGGAGCAATCGAACTCGATGACCCAGTGTACCCGAGGCAGAGTCTAAAGGTATTCCTGGCGGAACCTGTATATTGGATCCACGGTGTAATCGCATTCGATTGCCCGTGTATCCCATACACGGAGTCATCGAACTCGATTACTCCGTGTATCCGCGGCAGATTCTAATTGCATTCCAACTGGAGCCTGTATATTGGATACACGGAGAAGTCGCACTCGACTACCCCGTGTATCGGATACACGGAGTAGTCGAACTCGATTACTCCGCGTATCCGAGGCAGATTTGAATGTGAATCCCATTGGAACAGTTATAGTGGATGGGTACACGGCGTAATCGCACTCGATTGCTCAATGAATCGGCTACACGGAATGATCGAACTGGATTACTCCGTGTATCCGAGGCAGATTCGAGTAGGATTCCTATTGGAACTTGTATGTCGGATACACGGAATAATCGGAGTAAGCGAACTCGGTTACTCCGTGTATCGGGTACGCGGAGAAACGGAACTCGATTACTCCGTGTACCCGAAGCAGATTCTAAAGGGCTCCTGTTGGGACCTGTATACTGGATACACGGAGTAACCGCACTCGATTGCCCCGTGTACCGGGTACACGGAATAACCGAACTCGATTGCTCGTGTACCTGGGGCAGAGTTTAATTGGATTCCGATTGAAGCCTGTATACTGGACACACGATGTAATCGCAGACGATTGCTCAATGAATCGGCTACACGGAATGATCGAACTGGATTACTCCGTGTATCCGAGGCAGATTCGAGTGGGATTCCTATTGGAACCTGTATGTCGGATACACGGAATAATCGCGCTCGATGGCTCCGTGTATCCGATACACGGAGTAAGCGAACTCGGTTACTCCGTGTATCGGGTACGCGGAGAAACGGAACTCGATTACTCCGTGTACCCGAGGCAGATTCTAAAGGGCTCCTGTTGGGACCTGTATACTGGATACACGGAGTAATCGCACTCGATTGCCCCGTGTATCGGGTACACGGAATAACCGAACTCGATTGCTCGTGTACCTGGGGCGGATTCTAATTGGATTCCGATTGAAGCCTGTATACTGGACACACGGAGTAATCGCACCCGATTGCTCCGTGCATCGGGCGCGCACAATAATCGAACTCGAACACGACGTAATCGAAGTCGATTACTCCGTGTATCCGATACAAGGAGTGGTATTTTTGGGCACTCGCGGGCCAAGGTTTTCACAACAAACAAAGTTGGCGCAGCCAAATATGGTCATTTTACAACTGGATCCTGTTTTTAAAAATGGGGCGAACCTGGCTCTGAAAGGGGTGGGCCACTTTTGGGCGCTCGCGGGATCCGAAAAATCCGTGTTCCGGATACACGGAGCAATCGCATC
Organism: Prorocentrum cordatum; assembly: GCA_963575745.1. NCBI lineage: Eukaryota > Dinophyceae > Prorocentrales > Prorocentraceae > Prorocentrum > Prorocentrum cordatum. The sequence continues at coordinate 337,957 of CAUYUJ010011492.1, read as the reverse complement.
TGTACTCCGCGTATCGGATACACGGAATAACCGAGTGCGATTACCCCGTGCATCCAATATACCGGTTCCAATAGGAATTCAACCAACATCTGCCTCGGATGCACGAAATAATCGAGTTCGATTACTCCGAGTATCCAATGCACGGAGTAAGCGAACTCGATTACTCCGTGTATCCAATAAACAAATTCAAATTGGAATCCAAGTCGAATCTGCCTCGGATACACGGAGTCATCGAAATCGCTAACTCCGTGTATCCGATACACGGACCAATCAATCGAGTGCGATCACTCCGTGTACCCGAGGCAGATTATAATTGGACCCCTGCTGGCACCTGTATATTGGATACACGAAGTAATCGCACCCGCTTGCTCCGTGCATCGGATACACGGAATAATCGAACTCGATAGCTGCGTGTATCCGAGGCAGGTTCAAATTGGATCCCTGTTGGAGCCTGTGTCTGATACACGGAGTAATCGCACTCGATTACTCCGTGTATCGGATACACGGAGAAATCGAACTCGATTACTCCGTGCTTCCGAGGAAGATTCTACTTGGACTCCTATTGGAACCTGTATACAGAATACACGGAGTAATCGCACTCCATTACTCCGTGTATCGGACACACTGAGTAATCGCACTCGATTACTCCGTGTATCCGAAGCAGACTCTAAATGGATTCCTATCGGAACCTGTATATTGAATACACGGAGTAATCGTATTCGATTATTCCGTGTCGGATACACGGAACGATCGCACTCGATTGTTCCGTGTATCCGAGAAGTCCGCGTATCCGAGGCAGATTATAAGTGGACTCCTACTGGAACTGTATATTGGATACACGGGATAATCGCATTCGATTACTCCGTGTATCGGATAAACGGAATGGCCGAACTCGATCATTCCGTGTACCCGAGGCAGACAATTAAAATATTCCTATTGGAACCTGTATTTTGGATACACGGAATAATCGCATTCGGTTACTCCGTGTCGGATACACGGAATAATCAAACTCGATCACTCCGTGTATCCGAGAAGTCCGTGTATCCGAAGCCGACCCTAAATGGATCATCACTGGCACCTGAATATTGAATACACGGAGTAATATTACTCGGTTACTCCGTGTGTCCGAGGCAGATTATACTTGGATTCCTAGTGGCACCTGTATACAAGATGCACGGAATAATCGCACTCAACTACTCCGTGTATCGGATACACGGAATAAGCCAACTCGTTTACTCCGTGTATCGGAGGCAGATTCGAATTGGATTCCTGTTGGGACTTGTATACTGGATACTCGGAGTGATCGCACTCGATGACTCCGTGTATCGGATAGTTACACGGGATACTCGCCCACTTCGTCTTCGATTGCGCCCCCCTTTCGGCCACTGACTTAAGTGCGAAGCAATCTCGAGCGAGAGAGCCGTTCCTGAATTCGGGGAACTCTCTGGCCAAAGGCTCTCGGAATACCCATGGAGAAATATCGAACGGGAGCCCTTGTCGTCGTGTCCAGGCCTCCACCAACTTGCCTGAATTACGGGAGTCTCGAGCGAACGCGTCGTTCCTGAGTTCGGGGGCCTTCTTGTCCTGGGGCTCTCGCAGTAAATCGTGAGGACTGCTCGAGCCGTTGTCGTCGTTGCTGGGCCTCCGCCAACTTAATTGAGTTGCGAGGAAGTCTCGAGCGAGAGCGGCGTTCCCGAGTTCGGGGGCCTCTCTGGCCAGGGCGCCTCGGGGTAAGTTTGACGATGTATTGAGCAAGAGCAGTTGTTGTCGTAGCTAGGCCTCCAAAGGCCCACAGTGAAGGTCAAGCCAACGCTCGAGCGGGAGCCTCGTTTTCTGAGAAAATGTAGCCGGCGTCGGGGCGAGAGCGCGCGGAACCGTTTCGGGACATCAGCATGAATTATATCATTTAGAAGTGAAAATCCAACTGCAACAACAACAGCAGCAGCAACAACAACAAGAACACTAACAATAACAATACCAATAACAATAATAGTCCCTACCGAAGGCACTAGGGTAGCCTACCCTAGGCCCTACCCACGGCCCTAAAGTAGCCTAGGGTAGGCCATACCCAAGGCTCTATGGTAGCCTAGGGTAGGCCCTACCCGACGCCCAAGGTAGACCTAAGGTAGGCCTAGGGTAGGCCCTACCCAAGAGACTAGGGTAGACCTAGGAAAAGTCTAAGCATGGGCTTAGGGTAAACATTGAAGGAAGGGCTACAGATAGGCCTACCCTAGCCATAG
>CAUYUJ010011492.1:313217-330717 GCA_963575745.1 Prorocentrum cordatum | reverse complement strand
TTTGAATATTCCTCCTGTAGCCGGACACGCCCGACTTAACGCTAGAAGGATGATGCGCCGCGCCAGCATGACGCCCACCGTGACGGCCGCGCCGAGGCTGTGACAGCTTCCGCGGCAAGGCTGAAGCACGCGACGGGCACCTCATGGACGACACCCAACACCGCGTCCTTGAACTCGCCATGGAGCGACATGATGGCGCCGACGCCAAGGCCCACGATGCGGCTGGCCGCACTCACACCAGCACCCATCAGCATGGCGACCACCATCGACATAACTCGGCAGCGAGCGAGGGGGGAAGTGAGAAAGAGAAGCGCCTTTTTAGAAGGTGGCGGGACTTCTCAGAAGCCGCCCGGCCTTCTGAGAGGTTTCCTTTGCCTTCGGGGAAGGCTCGGGAGACTTCCCAGAAGGCCGGGGGGCTTCCCAGCCTTCCGAGAAGGGCACGCCGCCCCTTCTCGCTTCCCCCTGGGCTCGCCGCCGAACAGCAGCAAGACGGCGCCGCCACACACTTGCACGGCAGCGCTCCAGGACACAAGAGCGGCCCAGCAGCCTCCCCAGACCCCCGACGTCATGATTTTTCCATGACGCGACCCCCAGAGGTCCCGACCCGTTCCCCGGGACCGGTGTTTCAGCCTGAGTGGCTTTTTGACGGTCCCGAGGCCCGGCGATGTCCCCCAGAGGCCGAAACTAGCGAACAACCTCCCGTCGTGATGTCTTCATGACCCGAGGGGGGTCTGGGTCCAGGCGCGGTCATGCGCGCGCATGCCCGCCGCGGCCGCTGCCCGCTCGGTGGGGCCGCCGCGGCCGCTGCCCCGCAGGGCTGGGAAGGCCCGGCCGAAGGGGCGGAGAGGGGCGAGCAGCGCCGAGAGAGCATGGCCGTCGGCCAGAGCGGATCGCCACGCACCGAGAGAGCATGTGCCTGCCGCTGCGCAGGGCGGATCGCCACGCGCCGTGCGCGCGCGCGGTGCCAAGCGCGGCAGCGATGGGCGTCATCGCGCTTTGGCGGCAGGGCGCGGCGGGGTGGCCGGGGCGCGGCGGCACGAGCAAGCGAGGCCACACCTGAGCCCGCCCCGATGCTGCTGCTGCTGCTGCGGAGGAGGAGGAGGAGGAGGATAGCGAGGATGGTGGTGGTGGTGGTGGTGATGGTGACGGTGACGATGACGCTAATGCTGATGCTGATACTAATGGTTTTGATTGTGGTTGTGAGTATGCGTATGACGATGATGGTGGTGATGATGTTGCTGCTGCTGATGGTGCTGATGCTGATGATGATACTGATCATGATGACGATGCTGCTGATGGTGATGTGATGCTTGTAATGGCAATGGCAATGGCAATGATGATGATGATGATGATGATGATGATGATGATGATGCTGATGATGATACTGATGCTGATCACGAGGGCGAGGGCGAGGAGGATGGCCGTCCACAGAGGAGGCGGCCCGAGCCTCGCAGCCGAAGGCGCCGCGCAGGAAGGCCCCGCAGCCGCCAGCGGGGGCGCCTCCCGTGCTGTCGGCACTGGCGCTGGCCGTCGCCAGCCAGAGCTGGCGGGCGGTCGGGCCGGCAGGGGGGGGGAAGGCCTAGAAGAACAACAATCGATGATCCGCCACCGTGTCTCTGGCACGAATTGGAGTGCCCCAAGGCAGGAGAGACCAGAATCGAATCGATAAGTCGGATCGGGATCGAAATGAATCGGATCGGCGGAAATCGGCAGCCCAGTCGGAAAATGTCGAATCAGCGAACATCGGCAGGATGGTATGCCTCCAATGAAGAATCCGTCGACCCCTTGGGGTCACGGCGTGTGAGCTGCCTCCCCCTCCCCAAACCCTTCCCCCGGGAGCCCTGTCCGGCCGGTTTGGATGGGGGGGGGGGGGGGGCAAAGGTGTCGGCCGCACCCTTGGATCCTCAGGGGGCCCCAAAACGGGCCAAGAGAGCCCCAAAAGGACCCTTGGACGGTCCAAGAGGGCTACGATTCGCCGAAAGATCGCTCCAAGACGCCCAAGATCGCCTGCAGTCGGTCCCAGAGGCCCCCAAGACGCCTCAAGAAGCCGCCAAGAGGCGTCGCAAGAGGCCCTCCAGAAGCAAAAATCGTCCAACGTATGGTTTTAGCTCATTCGCCTCTTGGGCTTTCACGAGGCCCAGAATGGCCCAAGAAGCCTTTAAGGTCGACCCAAGATAGCCCAAGAGGCTCCCAAGAGGGCTCCAAGACGGCCCAAGAGGGCCCCAAGACGGCCCCGGAAGCTTCCAGAACGACCCGGGAGGGCCCATGACGGCCCCAAGCGGAGGCTCAGAGGGGGAACCCGAGTGAACATTTTGAGCACTCGGCCCGGAAAAACCTGAGAAGGCGCCAATAGGCCCCCAAGAGGCTCCCACGAGGCCCTCGAGAGGCTACCTCCCAGGACCTCAAAAGTGTTGCCAGGAGAGCCCAGAGAAGCCCAAGAGCAGAGCGGCGATCCGCCAACCGCCCCCGACGAAATCCCGAAAATTAAACCTCAAGATTCCCCAGAAATCGTTCCGCAAACTCCGTTTTTCACTCTTACTGCCGCCCCAAGGGGTCGGCGGTGCGGCGTCAGCCAATGAATCAGAGCCCAAATCGGAATCCCAAATCGAATCGAATCGGAATCGGAAGCCATCGAAGCCGAATCGAATCGAATCGGGGGAAGAAACGAGCCCTGCAACAATAGATAATCCGCCACCATGCATCTGCCACGAAGTGGAGTGCCCCAAGGCTCATGCAGCACTGAGAGGCAGAGGTTGTGCAGCTGCTGCAACCAGAATTTGTAAGTCTTTGAGAGCCCGGACCAGTCGTTTCCTAGGCCGTCTCGGGCCGTCCTGGGGCGGCTCCCGTGAGTTCTGGGATGTCTCCTGTGGGCCCTCTGGACGCTGTGCCCGCCCAGAACGTTCCAAGAGAGCCCCAACTCGCCGAAGCATGGCTCAAAGACGCGGTCAATGGCCTCCAGACGGCCCAAGACGCCTCCAAGGCATCCCGACAGGCCTCCAACAGCACCCCCACGAAGGCCCAAAGAGGCAACAAACATTGATTTTACGGTGTTTTCAAGCATGCTTGGCGTTTTTGCCTTTTCGGGTTCCCGACGCTCCAAGAGAGGCCAAGGGGCCCCCAAGATGGTTCCAAGACTGCCCAAGAGGCCCCCAAGAGGGTGTCCAGACTGCACGAGAGGTCCCAAACACAGTCCAAGAGGCCTCCAAGATGGCTCGACAGGGCCCAACGAACGCCCCAGGAGGGGCCCCAGGGGGAGAGCACGAACCCTCTCCGCCCCAGTCCCCCCGAACCTCCCCGAAAGCCCCCAAGACACTGCTCTTCCAGACCCAGGGGCCATTGGAAGGAGATAGAGTTCCGAGGCTCACGCCGCGAAAACACAAACGCACAAACGCACAAAGACACACTCACACACACATACAACAACAACACAAACAATCCAAAAGCAACACAGCGACACACACGCACAAACATACAAACACCAACACAAACGCACAATCACACCAAATACTCAACAGCGCAAGTCCATAAAACCACAAACACACACAAACACAGCCACAGCCACTACCACACACATAGACATTGACACCAACACCAACACCAACAACATCACAAACACCAAACCCAACACCGACACACGCACAAACACTAGCACAAACATAAGCACAAGCACAAGCCAACCACAAGCACAGACAGAAACACACACACATACACACACTCACACACACGCACACGCACACGCACACGAGCACGCACACGAACACGCACACGCTTTTCGGGCGTCGCGGCAATGCGCGCAACGACAGGGCGGGGAAAGTCGTAGTGCGGAAGCCGCGCGCGACGCACACGCACACGCACACGCACACGCACACGCACACGCACACACACACATGCACACACGCACACACACACACACACGGACACGGACACGGACACGGACACGGACACGGACACGGACACGAAGACGGACACGGACACGCACACACACACAAACACAAATACACATACACGCACACTCACACGCACACGCACACACACAACACACAACACACAACACACCACGCACTACACACCACACACGTCACACACCACAGACACACACGACAAACACCACGCACACATGACACACACACACACACGCACGCACGCACGCACGCACGCACGCAAGCAAGCACACACACACACACGCAGAACACTCACAAATGCACACACCAGCTTGGTGCTGTGATGTGATGTGTTCTGATGTGTTGTGCTGTTCTGTGCTGTGTGGCCTCGCGCGCACTCACACGCACAGCTTCGCTGCGCCGTGATGCGCTGCGGTGCGCACTGCCGGTGCGGCCGTTTCCCTCCTGGGTCGCCGTTGCGGTTTGGTCGCGTGATTCAGCGGCATACGCTTGCATGCTGCGTCTGCCCGGGCGCGGCCAAGAGGCTCGCGTGGTCCTTCTCTCCCCTTTCATCGCCCTTCCTCCTCCCCTCCTCTCCCGCTCGCCGCCGTAGTGTGGCTCCCTGAAGTCGCGGTCCCTGTCCGAATTCTGCGGCTGCGGCATGTGCGACCAGCTGTTGGCACAGCATTTTGTGGTCAAGGTGGGTCTCGCACCCTGGCGGGTCGGCGCTGCCTTTCTGGGGGCCGCTCTTGGGGGAGTCCGTGATCGATGAGACCGTCCTGAACACCTTCGGCCCCGTGCTGTGTGGCAGAGCGCCCCTTCCCAGGGCGCTTTCCTTCTCCTCCTCCTCCTCCTCGTCCTGCTCATCTTTCTTTCGTCCCTCCTCTCCCGCTCGCCGCCATGGTGCATCTGGAGCAGCGTGCGGCGGGGTGTGTATATTGGTGTCTGTCGGGTGGCTGCACAGCGGACCGTGCCCCACCCACGCACCGCCCCCTCATCAACTGCAGCATGCATCGCTTGCCTTGGCGTGCGGCCTGGCTTGAGACGGTGCGCGGATACGGCGTCCCGCCTTTGACGTAGGACGAACAAACGAACGAACGAACGAACGAACGAACGAACGCACACACACGCAAACACACACACACACACACACATTTTGCGTCGGCGGCTGGGCAGAGGTCGACTGCTCTGGCGGAGTGGCAACAGGGGACACGATGTATGCAAATTCAGGCCGCAATTCACGGGAAGAGGAGGAACCCCGGCGCGACGGGGGGGCGGCAGGGGACAGCGCCTGGGGGGGCAGCACCGGCACAGGCTGTACTGAACTGCGCTGAGCTGGAGCTGGGGGGAGCAGCCGAGAGCTGCAGCTGGCAGTGAGAGCACACACATATACTTGCCATCGCTCGGACGTCCATTCCCCGTGTATTGTTCGGTTTCGTGTGAGTTTCTTTTCCGCAAGATGAGCCAAGATGCTCTTCGATGGTCCTCGCGGAGGAAAAAAACACACACGTCTCCGAGCGATGCCAAGACACGCCCACACACAGTGTCGAGCAGATGGGGGTTGACGCGACGGACCCAGTCGGACTCGCTGGGGGTGGCAGTGATGTGAGGAGGCTCTTGGGAAAGGTCGGGCATGTCGTCCTAAAGGCTGATTTTGGACGACAAACGAAAAATAATCAAAAATATTCAAAAATGATCAGAAGTAGTCGAAGAATCGTCCCCAGACTATTTTTTGACTTGTTTTGAACACTCCTCCTGTAGAGGGACATGCCCGACTTAACTCTTGAGAAAGGTGGGGGGGGCGTGGGAAAGTCGGGCCGCAGGCGGAACGACAAGGGCGGGGTGGCGGGCGTGGTAGCGAGGGCTGGGAGCTGGGCTGGCGTGGCCGGAAGCGGGATGGACGCGTTTTCTTGGGGCAGCGATGCTGTAGGAGCTCGACCTTAAGACACCTTCCACCAGAAATCCAACCCTGAAACTCCAGGATGTCCATTGACTTTGGGTGTGGGAGCGTCCCGCTGTCGATGAAAATGTTTACGAACATCATCGAAACCCGAGAAACCCAGGGGACCCTGGAGGCAAGCAGGATGTTTCTAGGCATGTGTTCTCTCTGTAGAGGGATGGGCGCTGGACCAGAATGGCCGGGAGCGGAATGAACTCGGCTTTCTGGGGCAGCGATAGCGTCACCAAGGGAGGCCTGCCTGATTCACAGTCTGCCGAAGGCGGACGCGCAGCGGAGAACACACGCAGATCGATGCGCAACCCGCGCAGTTGTTCAAGCCTTGCCTGGCGTGAGCGTGCTGCGACGGGCAGCGCTGGCAAAACATGCCGCTGGCGCTTCCTCCCCTCCTCTACCCTTCTTCCTTCCTTCCTAGTGCCACTGTGGACAGGTCTCCCAGGGCGAGCAGGTGGCACACAGGCCACGATAGCAATGGCGTGCGCTCTGGCCACTGCCCCCTCTTTCAAGCGAGAAACGAGGGGGGCGGCCGCACAGGCCCCTCACCCGCTCCGACCACAGAACACCTACGTGCAGACACGCAGGACACGCAATGGTACACAGAGAGCGGGGTGCCGGCAGACTCCCTGACGACCTCCCCAAAAATCAAGAGGAAGCCAATTCTGGATGTGGGCGACCAGTGACCTCAAGGATCGGACCGACCAGCCAATGAGAGGAGGGCGAGGAGGACGAGGAAAAGGAAGCAGCTGCGCCGTCACGACAAACAACTTTGGGCAACAAGGATTACTGGCACCGCCAGCGCAGTTACGACAAAAAAATTGCCCCTCCTCTACCCATGGTCTTGCCATCGCTCGGACGTCCATTCCCCGTTCATGTTTTGGCTTCGTGCGCGTATTTGTCGCGAGATGATCCGGGGTGCCCCTCGATGGCCCCCGACGAGAAAACGTGCACGCGTCTCGGAGCGGCGCCAAATGGTGCTCCGCGCGACCGGGAAGGACGTGGAGAAACAAGCGGCGGAGAGGCGGCAGAGGCGTAGGAGGATGAGGCAGAAAAGGAGGATGAGGAGAAGGAGGAGGAGGACGAGGGAGGAGAAGGAGGAGGAGGAGGAAGATGAGGAGTAGGAGGAGGAGAAGGAGGAGGAGGAGCCAGGATAAGGAGGAGGAGGAGGCGGCGGCGGCGAATCGGTATCGGGTCGTACATCGAAAGAACACTCGACAAAACCACATCACCCCAGGAGCAACCTCGGAGGACGTGCGACCTACCGTGCACTCGAAAGCGAAGAAAGGAGGAGGCAGAGAAGGAGGACAACGATCGGGAGGAGTCAAGGGGGGTGACGACGACGATAAAGTCAACCCGTATAATCAGGATGCGTAGTAAAGGCCATGCCGACGCTTTGCGAGTTGGGCGCGGCCAGCGAAAGCGGCCAAGGATGGGCCGAAGGGAAGGATGCAAGGGTAACCTTGGAAAGTTGCTCATCCTTCCTATGCGGGTTGACTGAGCGAGCAGTCTTCAGAGGTCAAGGGTCCCGAGGTGAGGGGTGCAAAACCCGAAGATGAGGAGAAGGGAGCGCAGGAGGAGGGCGGGGCGCTGGAGGACGAGGAGGGAGGACGAGGAGGAATGGCGCTAGCAGCAGCAGGACGAGGAGGGGGCAGGGTCGGCTGCACGCAGGAGTGATCCCGGGCCAGAGGGACCTCGGCTCAACGTCTTGCCCATTCTCGGGTGACCCAAACAGGGGGTCCAGCTGAAAGGGGGTGGTGCAATAGATTTGGGTCAATTGTATTGCAAATGTATTCCGCCAGAGAATTGACTTGTATTGCATTACAACTCGTGTATTGCACGCGAAAATCTGGCAATACACTTGCACCCTGGAATGTATTGCACGCCCCAAATCGATTGCAACCCACAAATCTACTGCACCAGATCTATTGCACCACCCCCTTGTAGCTAGACACCCTTGTGGGTCAACCAGACCATCGCTGCATGCAATGCGACAACATCGGAAGTGCGTGCTTGGCCTTGGCCCTCCCGCGCACCACGCAGGCCACAGACCAACAGTCCCTCCGGCGAGGGGTGACTCTTATGCGTAGCCGATCCCTCTCCTCCTCCTCGTCCTCCTTCTCCTCCTCCTCCTTCTTCTCCTCCTCTGTCGTCGTCCTCATCTTCCTCCTCTTCTTCCTCTTCCTCCTCCTCCTCCTCCTCCTCCTCCTTCGCACCCCTCGGCGACAAACGACGACGTCTGTCAAGTGGCAGAGTGAGCGCCGAGGCCGCGGGAGGGCAGGGGACGGGGGTGGAGGGAGGGAGCGGATGGGGAAGGGAGAGGATGGGGAAGGAAGGAAAGGAGGGAGAAGTCGAGGTAAGGGGGAAACGAACGGTCTCCGACATCCTCGCGTCGAGTAACAACACATCACGACCCCGCATGCTTGGCAATTGTCAGACTTCGGGGGCACTTGCCAGGCCGCGGAGCGCTCACAAACTGCTCGTGATGAAGAGTCGGGGTCACCTGGAAGGGGTCCAGACCTCTGGGGAGCCAGGCTTTGAGTAACAGGCGGAAAAAATGTCGCATATCGTTGTAGGCGCAGGGGCCGCGAGCCTTGTTCAGCTCCTCGGACAACAGCACGACCCTGTCCTGCACCTTCTGGCGGCGAGATGGCTGACGAGCGCAAGCGGTGCTCGAGAGTCGAGGTCGGTCTCGGCGGACTGTGCCACGAAGATGGGGCTGGACTTGAGCCGGGCCTGTCCCTCTACGGAACACATCGCCAGGGGACGATGTTTCATTTTTTGGGCAATTCTGGGGTATTGTTTGACCATGTTTTGTCTTTCGTCCAAAATCCCCCTGTAGGAGGACAGGCTCGACTTAAGGCTGGACGAATAGACGAGCGCGTTCCACTACTCGCAAAGTAGCTGCTCCTGGATCCGCTGGGGGGGACCTACGAGAAATTATATTGAAGCAGACATGTGTTTTTCGGACATTTGGGAATAGGCATTTTGCGAGTAGTGGAGCTCGCTCGGTGAACGAAGGGAAAGATGATGGGGCTGCTCGGGGGGATGCAATGAGTGATGGTCGACGTCGAGAGCCCGTGCCTATCCTGTTCATCACACCATGTGCTCCAATACGCGCATCCAGCACATTCAACATCAACGTTCGCAACTCTCCGTTGTCATGCCCGTTGCCGACCGTCCGTGATCACATCATGCTTCTCTTTTGTAATTACTCCTGCTCATCGTGGTCATATTCTTCATTATCTTCCTCCTCCTCCTCCTCACCCAACATATGGCAGTGAATGATGGTCGACTCGTGGAGAGGCCATGCTTATCTTGTTTATCACACCATGTGCTCCAATACGCTCAGCTTTTCGTCACAGGTCCTTGCATGATGGCCCTGGGTCCCGAAAGCGCACCGTGAGGCGGAAAACGGCGCTCAACTTCCGCCTCGCCTTTGTTCGGCACGCAGCTGTTTTTTTGAGAGCGCGAGGCGGCAAGCTCCGTTCCAGCGAGAAGCTGGATAGGGGCACCAACTAGCGACTTGGCTGGCGAGCAAAGAGGGGGGCGACGCTGCAGCCAGCACATTCAACATTAACGTTCGCAACTCCACGTTTTCATGCCCGTTGCCGTCCGTCCATGCACACCATGCTTCTCTTCCTACTCCTGCTCATCGTGGTCATATCCCTCGTTATCTTCTCCCTCCTCCTCCTCCTCCTCCTCCTCCTCCTCACCCGACATATGGCAGCACTTCCTGCATCTGGTCCGAGAAAAAACAGCAGTGCGCCGCCTCTTCCAGCTTGCTGGTAACGTACCCGCACTGGGACTCCGCCTGCCAGCAGCACAGGTACGGCAAGTTCGTGTCTTGTCGACTTCGGCCTTGGTTCCTGACACCGCGGGGATCGTTCAATCTTGAACGATCGGCCGCTTCCGAGACGTCAGATCGCTCAACATCGACCGATTCTGGGTCGCCGGCGGCGTTCAACGTTGAACGCCGGCGGCGGGGTCGCTGCCCGTCGACACGACATGAACCTACCGTACCAGAACTGTCTCTGCACCACGCCACATCCAAAACGTGGCCACGCGAACGCAGGTCCAGCACACGAGCCCCTCCGCCGAAGGCCCAAAGCCCTCCTTGACCAGAGAGCGAGGCACAGTCCAAGACGGAAGAGGCCCAACCCAGAGAACACGAGGCCATCTCTCCAAAGCTGGCGCTGTCCTTGACCCTCGTGCCAGCTGTACTTGCTGCACCGTGGCACCTGCGCGGTCATTCCAGAAAAATAATGACATAAACAACAGTTTTTGGCGCTCTTTCTACTTCGACAATCACGACACCGTGGCCTGCGGATAGCTCACTGTGGCCTCTGAGCGCTGCCGCTCCGCCACATCCCCGGTCACCACCGTCTTGCCAGCGCACGCGGGTGGGCGGAGCAGCCGTCAGGGGCCAGAAAAGGCAGCTCCTGGGAAGTCTTCGTGGAAACGATTGAAGGCTACTAAGACCGATCAAAGGGAGGAGGAGGATGAGGAGGATGAAGAGGAGGAGGGCCATTGCGCAGGATTCAACCCGAACGAGGCCAGCATTGGGCCAGATCAAGCGACAGCAAACGAGATTGTGGCGACTTCCGACCGCGGATCTACCAACTCTGATGCTGAATTGCTGAATTGCACCTCCCAGGAGCTGGAGCCGAGCCGGGGCACAGGAGGTTGACGTAAAATACCTGCGGCAAGCAACACTCTCACGGCGATCTTGGCATCGCACTCCACATGCTGCCGCGAGTCTCATTTCGTTCACACGCCGTGCCACATGCCACATCGGACGGCACATCGGCTCAACAACAAGGCGCGTCGTTTTCACGGCGACACGCGCCGACCCCATGGCCGAGAGAGAGAGAGAGAGAGACAGAGACAGAGAGCGAGAGAGGGGGACAGGCTGCCTGCAGCAATACCAGACTTGCTCGGCAACTGTCTTCCACACGCCGTCACGTCCTTGCTCTGACCGTGGAATTCCCGATGACCAGGCGGCACCCTCAGCGCATCCTCCACTGCAGCTATCCGACCAGGACCCCACTAGCTTGAGGAGGCAGCCCTGCTGTGAGGGGGGCAGCCGCACTGAGTCTCTGGGCCCCGCGCTGTCGCGATTTGGCCTGCACACTACCTATTCCGTTCGAGGCCTGGTCGTGATTCACCTACGCGCCCTCTGCATTGCCCCCTCTTTCTACATTCCTGGAGGTGCGTGCCGCGGCCGCATGGGAAACCAGAAGATACCGACACCACTGCTCCCTGGACCTCTCCCAGGGTGCGCTTCGATCAGGATTTCGAGGCGAATCCAGCGGTGGCGACGAGAACCGCCCGGGAGGCCCCCAAAAAGCGAAAACGAGGGAAGGGCAGTGGAACCAACGAGCAGGAAGGCGTCGGAGATAGATTGGGCTTCCGCCCGCCCCCTGAAGGGGAAGGTAGAGGGAAAGGCACTCGATCACAAAAGTAGGCAGGCGCTGAAATAGATCGGAATCTGGGAGTCCAGGAATTCCTACGTTCTCAACGACTGGCGCGCATTGGCACCTTTTCCTCCTCTGAGCGGTAGAGTTAGGTCGGGCGTCCTACAGGCGGATTTTGGACGAGAAGAAAAAACCACTCAAACCAAATTTCAAAACATGTTCAACAAAAACTTTACCCAAAAAACGTTCCCTGACTGTGATCTGACCATTTTGAATATTCCCCTGTAGAGGGACAGGCCCGATTAAACCGCAGGGGCAGGACTTGCGTGACCCAAAAACGAGGTCCAGCTGAAAAAGGGTGGTGCAATATATTTTGGGCAATTGTATTGCAAATGTATCGCGCCGGAGAATTGCATTGCACCGTACTGCAACGAATGTATTGCGTGCGAAAATCTGGCAATACATTTGCGCCCTGGAAAGTATTGCACACCCCAAATATATTGCACAAGATCTATTGCACCACCCCCTTGTAGCTAGACACCCTTGTGGGTCAACCAGACCATCGCTGCATGCAATGCGACAACATCGGCAGTGCGTGCTTGGCCTTGGCCCTCCCGCGCACCACGCAGGCCACAAACCAACAGTCCCTCCGGCGAGGGGTGACTCTTACGCGTAGCCGATCCCTCTCCTCCTGGTCCTCCTGCTTGTTCTCCTCCCTCTCTTTCTCCTCCTCCTCCTCCTCCTCCTCCTCCTCCTCCTCCTCCTCTTCCTTTTCCTCCTCCTCCTCCTCCTCCTCCTCCTCCTCGTCCTCCTCCTCCTCCCTTTCCCTGTAGCTGGACCACCTCTCCTCCTCCTCCTCCTCCTCCTCCTCCTCCTCCTCTTCCTCCTCCTCCTCCTCCTCCTCCTCCTCCTCCTCCTCTTCCTTGTAGCAGGGCGCGGCACGAGGGCGCGGTCCCAAACGACCCTCCAAAGGGCCTCGGGGGCCCGAATGGGGGCGGGGGGTCCCGCGGGGTAGCCCCCGGGAGGCCCCCCGCGCTTGGGAGACGTTTGGCGGGCAAACTGCGGACCCGGGAGGGGTGCATGCGCCGTGTGGATGCAACGGAGAAGGAGGCGGCGGAGGAGGAGGAGGAGGAGGAGGAGGAGGAGGAGGAGGAGGAGGAGGAGGAGGAGGAGGGGAGGAGCAGGAGCAGGAGCAGGAGGAGGGAGGAGGAGGAGGAGAGGAGGAGGAGGAGGAGGAGGAGGGAGGAGGAGGAGGAGGAGGAGGAGGAGGAGGGGGGGGGGGGGGGGGGGGGGGGGAGGGGGGAGGGGGGAGGGGGGAGGGGGAGGAGGAGGAGAGGGGAGGAGGAGGAGGAGGAGGAGAGGAGGAGGAGGAGGAGGAGGAACCGGGCAGATTGTGGGCCCAGGAGGGGTGCCCGCGTTGTGTGGATGCCATGGAGGAGGAGGCGGAGGAGGAGGCGGAGGAGGAATGGAATGGACTTGGGCGGACCGAAGTCCGCCTGCCGCCGCGACGGCGCGCGCAAGCGGGAGGGGCGACGAGGGGCCCCAGGGTCTCGCCGACCAGGTGCACCCCAGCAGCGGCCTTCCCAGGAGGGGATGGCCGTGGCCAAGGCCCCCCCTCTCCGCCGTGACGGAGACCAACGGGCAACCGAACGCAGCCGCAAAGGCCGCCCCCAGGACCCCGCGGCCCGAAAACGAAGCAGCCCCCAAGCCGCCCCCAGAAAAACACCAGCGTTCCGAGCCGAATCCAGCGACTACGCATAGCTACCGCCCACTCAGCCCAGGAACCCCTGAGTGCCAAGCCTCGCTTGTGACGGGGCTCGCGCCCGACGGGCAGCCTCGCCGATCTCGTCGAACAACTCCTGGTGCCTGCCCTGCAACACTAGGCTGAGCGCGTGGATGCGATCCTGGGAGTCGCTCTGGCCCGCCAGAGCCCGCAGCCTGCCCTCGTCGACCTTGCCGCGCGCCCTCGGGCGCTCCCCCGATTGCACCTGCTCGAAGATGTGCTCGCACCAGGGCTCCAGGAGGGCCGCGAACGACTGGTGGGACCCGCAAGACTGGAGGGGCCCCTTCTCCACGGCCTCCCCGAAGACCTCGTCCCAGAGGAGGCCCCGCGCTGCTGCAAACACGACGCGGCCCTGGCCCAAGGTAACAGAAAACCTTCCTACGGCCAGGTCCACCTGCACCTCCGCGGCCGGCTCCTCGACGCCGTGCGGCACTTCGAAGGAGCCCTCAACGACCAGCTCCTCGAAATGCTGCACCTCCTCGGAGCGGGCGGGCACCGCAACGCCCTCCAGCTCGTCATGTTCGAGCCGCCACTGGGCGTGGCGGCATGGCGCCGCGGCGGCCGCCCTCGCGTGCGCCAGCTGGTTGGCCTCCACCGTGGCCTCCCAGCTCCGCCGCACTCCCGCGCTCGGCACCTCGCCCTGCACGGCCACACCCACCAAGGCCTCGTGCATGGTCATCTCCTGCACGACCACCGACCGCGAACTCGTTCCGCGGCATGTGGTCGTCCTCCGCTTGACCGTCTCCTCGGGAATGTGGGCCTCCCCAGCAGCACGGTCCAGCTTGTCCTCCAGCTTGATCGTCTCCCTGGGAAGGTCCTCGACGTCTTTGATGTCGACCCCGCTCACGAACTCCAGCAGGTCCTTGCTCGCGCTGCCCACCGCGAGCTGCCCCATGTTGGTGCGCAGCACCGTCGGCACCTCCGCCGTCGTCTCGACCCGCTCGGAGTCCGCCTCGAGGCCCGCGCCGCCAGCGCCAACCCCGTTTCCGAACTCCAGCTTGATCACCTTCTCCTCGTCGCTGGGGCCCGCGACGCTCGGCACCTCGGCGGTGCCCTCGATCGCCTCGAAGCCCACGCAGCTCTGCACCGTCGTCATCTCCAGCGTCGGGAAGGTGGGGACGGGAGGAAGCTCGTCGCAGTCCTGCAACCACTTCAGGTCCGTGCCCTGGCCCAGCGCCTCCCCCCAAGGCCTCGCACTCGCCCTCCGCTGCCCCAGCGAAAAACCCGACAATCATCGCGTCCGCGACGTTGTACGAGTACACCTCGAGCTCCACCTGCCCGCGGCGGGCGATGAGGAGTGGCTGGCCGAAGGCCACCTTCTCCATCGCCTCGTCGCCGCCCGCGCTGCTCACAGCCCGGACATGGCTCCCCGCAGACGAGCCGCTCTGAATGCGCCTGCGGAAGCTCTGCGGGCCACCACCCTCAAGAACCAGAACGGCTTGAGCCAAAATGGCTTGAGCCAAAAGGCTACGGAAGCGGAGTAGGTGGAGGGGGAGGGGGAGGAGGAGCCGGGCAGATTGTGGGCACAGGAGGGGTGCATTCACCGTGTGGATACCAGGGCAATGGCCACTCCAACAGCGTTGTCGTTGAATTGAACATGTTGTTGATTGGTATTGCATGTGTGAATGCTTCACACGTGCCTTAAGCATGTGCTGAACAGACGTTTCAAATGTTTTAACATGCTTACGCCATGCTGAATACGCTTCTTACGCCTCTGGAATTTGTTTGGCAACATGTCTCCTCTTAAGTGATCGTAGTCCACAGTATGTGCCCTCCTGGCTGGGCCCCGAAGGCGCAAGGCAGGGCCTACAGCGGGACAGAAGAACACCCTCCAAGACTACGAGACCCTTAGCTGGCCAAAGCATGCAGAACATCCATGGGCACCCTCCCCAAGGATGCACGAGAACATCCAACAAACACGAAGAACACTACAGCCCTCCTCGAAATCAGACACAAGTTTTGATCCGACCCCCTCGCCGCCGAATTTCAATGCTGATGGCCGCGCGCATCGCGGCCTGCGGGGTCAACCAAACAGATGCAGTCGCCAGTGTTGGCGTCAGCATTGTACTTGGGAGTCTGGGGGCGTCGCCATGTCGTGAGAAACACTTGCGCTCGATTTCGACGAGGGATGTAGAATACCCTCCCCGAGGCGACCTCGATCTTAAACCTCGGAACGACCCTAGTCTCCGACCCTGGGCCCAGACCTGGCCACACGTGATCCTGGGTCGAGGGTTCACAGGCCCCCCCCAGAGTTCACAGGCCCCCCCCCCAGATGGGAGGGGCCCCAGGATTCCATAGCCCCCCCTCCCCCCAGATAGGATGGGGGAGGCGACGACGACGACGACGACACGACGGAAGATCACGGCGACGAACCACTCCACACCCGCAGGGGGAGGGGAGGGGGCACCAGCACCCACCACCATGCTACGCCCCCACGGCCACGACCACAGGGGGGGGCCATCCAATTCGCGCGGCCTTCACGAAGCCCACGGGCGTACCCATCCAGCAAGGGGGGCCTGATCCCATGTGTTTGGGGCTTAGTGGGCCCAGGAAACGGCAGGGCCGTTTTTTCATCGTTTTCGAAAAGTGTCTCTTGAATATGGAAGCAATAACAAAAACAACGACTGGAAACGGCAAAACAATCCGCACTGGGACTGGGATTGGAACCAGAACCAAGAAACAACGGCGACGGAACCGGCAAAAACAGTGACGGAACAAGTAAAACAACTGCAAAACGGAACGGGTAACAAAAACGGCCCTGTCGTTTCCAGGGCCCTGGATCATAGATCGGTTGGGTGGCCAGCTGATGTTCCCAGAGGGATGCCCAGAGAGCCCGCTCGGAGGCCCCCAAGTGCAACAACGACATGTGATTCTCGATTCGCGACCCTCGCAGAGTGTTCGACGCGGGGATCCCAAGACATATGTGCACATCCTTTCCTGGTACTTCCAGCTGTGAGTGGCCGAGCGAGTCTTAGCCCGTGGCGACTGAGCGCTTCCCGGCGGCTCCCCCTCCTCCTCCTACTCCTCCTCCTCGTCCTTCACCTCCTCCTCGGAATTGGGATAACCTTGGGACTCTGAAAAGAAAAGAGTCATCCGATAGCGATGGCTCGAACGTTTATCCCGACTCCTAATTTCATGTTTCAGGGCTGGAGCTCAGGCGATCGAAGGGATCACGCTATGTATGTATCAAGGCTGTGCGCCTCACTCGCCCCTGTCGTCAGATCTGGTCGGCCGACACTGTGCGTGTCTTAGGCTTGGGGGAAGAAGAAGGAGAGGAGTCGCAGGTACCCGAATCAGCGTTTCGTTTGAGACGTCCCCGCGACATGGCTGCCATCGGGCACGTGCAACAGCTCTGGCCTGCCTCCCTTGAAGCACCCGAGCGCCATGCCCGATACATCGCGATGACCATGAAACCATCACAAGAGGAGAGACGGGGGTACCAGCGAAACAGCGAACCGTCATCGCCCGGAAGCGGCCCATGGCTGGGCGACGGGCGCGCTTCGAGGCGCGCTGGCCCTCTGGGAGGACCGGGAAAAGGCCATAACGGATCCACGAGACAGTGCACGTGCATAGAAGGGGGAGGGGCAGAGGGGTACCAGAACCCGTGAACCGCACGAGACACACACACACAAGCTGGGCGCGAACGGGCACGTCCGACACCCCCACGGCGCGTCCTCCTCGGGGTGCCCAACTGCTACGCCTGCTACGTCGAGGTGGTCCTGGGGCGCTCATAAGACAGGAGTCGGGGACGGCAGACGAGCGTCACTCTCGAGAGATCCCCGACATCTGAGCGCGAACAGGCAAGGGCAACACCCCCTGGTGTTTCCTCCTTGGGTTGCCCGAGTGTTATGCCTGCTGCATCGCGGCGGGCATGAGGTTCAAAAGCGAGCAACCGAAGGCGAACGGAATAAGCACATACTCCTTGGCTGCTCCTCCGTGGGGTGCCCGAATGCTATGCCTGCTGCATCGCGGTGAGCGTGAGGCTTTCAACAAAGAGGAGTCAGGGACACCACACGAGCAGACTGCTCATGTCTTGCACACAATCTGGGCGCGAAAAACAAATAGTACATTTCCCCTGGCGGCTCCTCCTTGGGGTGCCCGAGTGCCATGCCTGCTACATCGAGGTGAGTGTGAGGTGTTCAACCAAGAGGGGTCAGGGACACCAAACGAGCGAGCCGTTCATGACATGCACACACATTGGGTGCGAGCGACAAATAACAGCTATTACCTGGCGGCTCCTCCTTGGGGTGTCCGACTGCGCTGTATGCTGCATCGCGGGACGCATGATGCTCTCAAAGAAGGCACTGGGGGCACCAAAACGAGAGAACCGCTCGAAGCGTCCCACAGAATCTGGGCGCGAACGGAACAACAATCCCCCCTGGCGTCTGCTCCACGGAGAGCGTGCTCAAGTGCCAAATCTGATACATCGCGGTGATCACAGGGGGGGGTCTCAAAGAAAAGGAGTCGG
>CAUYUJ010011492.1:215717-310717 GCA_963575745.1 Prorocentrum cordatum | reverse complement strand
GAACATCCCTCGAAAAGAAGAACATCCCTCGAGAGCACGAGCCGTGTCGGGGAAACGCAGTCAGACTTGGGCCAGAAGAGTAGCCCCGGCCCTCGCGCCAGCCAAAAACACACAGAACGTCCAAGGGAACATCCAAGGGTATCCTCCCCAGGGCGCACAAGGACATCCAACATGCACGAAGAACATGAAGGTACCCCCCCCGAACCGACCTCGATCTCATGCCTCGGTCCGGCTGTAAGAATCGGGTTCAAGGGACTCGGGTTGGCCCGACAAGGGCCACCATGGAAAATAACGCGACCCAGTCTGAAATCTGACGCGGACTCCCGCTGCAGACATATCCCGCGAACACTGGACCGTCAAACTCGTCAGGACGGGCTCGCCAAGCAGCGCAAGCGAACCCGAGCCCCGGCGCACTCGAGCCTCACGCCTCCATGGGCCTCTGGCTCCTCCTGGCCCGCCCCGCCCCTGCGAAGGCGAGGCACTTGCACACCACAGCCGTGGCACAGGAAGGGCGGGAGGGAGGGAGGAAGAGGGGAACGCAGAGTGGCATAAACATAAAAACTCAGAGGTCCGCGCGGATTTCTCAAATCCGCGCTGGACCCCCCTGGCGGCGCCTCCGGCGCCGCCCGTGGCGCGTCCCGCGCGCCAGGGTGGGGGGGGGGACCCAGGGCGGATCCAAGAAATCCGCGCGGACCTCATAGTTCTTATGTTTATGCCACATTTCGTTCCCCTAAGGGAGGGATGGAGGGGGGCTTGCACACCACTCTGGAGGTCGGAAAGGGGTGTGGCATGAAGAGGTATGGTGCCAATCGTGGAAATGGCGATGCTATCTGCGATAAATAACATCGCCAGAGTTCCCTTGTACATGCAATCAACACCACACCCCTTCATACCATACCCCTTTTAACTACGGCAGGTTCGTGTCGTGCCGACCCCAGCGTTGGTTTTTGACACCGCAGGGATCGTTCAACCTTGAACGATCGGCCGCTGCCGCAACGTCCGATCGTTCAACCTCGACCGATTCTGGGTCGCCCGCGGCGTTCAACCTTGAACGCCCGCGCTGGGGTCGCCGCCGGTCGACACGACGCGAACCTACCGTACCTCCAAAACCACAGCCGTGCCTGGCAGCGGCCGCTCCCGGCCCCGGCATGCCCAGTGGCGCAGGGCGCGCCCTGCCAGCCGAGGCCGGGAGGATCTCCGTGCGCCCTCCTGGGGCCCAAGATTGCCCCAGCCAGACCCTGGTCGCCAAACCACCTCCATGAACAGCATACCCGCCACCGTGGCCTGAGGCACGGGGTGGAGTGCTCTCGGGTCCCTTGAAGTTCCCCGCCCTCAGTCCTGGATGAATGAACGAAGTCGGGCCAGGCCTCCAGATTCACGATGTCTCTGGGGCACGGCGCGGCTTCTTGGATTATGACGCCGAAAAGCCCAAGACGGCCCCAAGAGGCACCCGCAAGATAGGCCTCCAGACGGCCCACCACGGCCCCGAAGGGCTCCAAGAGGCCCCCCAGGAGGGCTCCGACCAGCAACCATCCATGACTTCCCGTGAGCTGTTTGACTTCTGGCGAGCTTGCCCTCTCGGGCTTGCGACGCCTTCAAACGACCCACGAAGCCCCCAAGATCGCCCCAAGGCGGCCCGAGAGGCGCCCACGAGGCTGGACGGCCCACAGGGGGGCCCCAAGACGGGGAAAAAGGCCCCATCATTGAGCCCAACAGCAGCCCCGGACGGGGGGGAGCGCGGCGCGGCACTGCGAGTGCTCCGCTACCCAAGACAACCCCCAAGACCGCCAGGAGGCCCACCAGACGTCGGCGGCGAGCGAGGGGGGGAAGTGAGATGGAGAGAAGGCCTTCTCGGAAGGCGGCGGGACTTAAGCCCTCGCGCCTTCTGAGAAGTTCCCTTTGTCTTCGGGGAAGGGGAAGGCTTGGATGACTTCTCGAAGGCCTGGGGACTTCGAAGCCCTCTTGCGAAGGCCCGCCCCCCCCCCGGGCTCCCCGCCGATAAGAAGCCAAACAGAGGCCCCGGGAGGCGGCCAATGGGGCTCCAATGACGGCCCCGCACACCTCCAGGGCGGCCCCGAGAGCGCCCAGAGCGAGACCCACGACTGCCGAGAGAGGCCCCCTCCCCACGACGGCCTCCGTGGGCCAAGAGGTCCCGGAGGCCCCCCCGGAGGCCCACGAGAGGGCCCTGCAGGGGGCCCCCGAGAGGCCCCAGGTGGCCCCCAAAACGTCCCAGGATGCCCCCAAGGACCAAAGGGGCCCCGAAGCCCCCAGGGGGGCCCAAGATGGCAGCACGAAGCCTCCTCGCCTTCTTCTTCTTCTTCTTCCTTCTTCTTCTTCTTCCTTCTCCGCGCCCTCCTTCTCCTCCCCCCCTCCTCCATTCCTCTCCCAACTGTTCCCCCAAGCAGTTCCTCAACGGCCGAGGTCCAATAGCTTGGCCAGACTTCGGCCCACAGTTTGGCCACACGGGCGCTTCCAAACTGCAGGGGGCGGCGGTGATCCCTTCGATTCGCCGCCCCCCGTTGTCTTATCAAAGGGGTGCCTGGCGTGCCAAACGTTTGAACGTTCGTCCTTTTTGAAAATCTCCACCAACCTCCAGCCCAGCCCGCTGGTCACCCGGAGAGAACCGCAAAACTCGCCCTCCGTCGGCCTCCCCGCGAAAGTCTGCCCCACGATGGCCTCCAAGACGGCTCGGATGGCCGAAGATGGCCTCCAAGACTGTCCCGAGACGCATGAGTTTAATGAGAACAGCAGAGGAGGAACACGAGGCGGATTGGATGCGGAGGTGTATTGTCAGCGCCGCGCGATTGGAGGAGAATACTGGAATGGAGGAGGAACACGAAGCGGATTGGATGCCGAGGTGGATCATAAGCGGCGCGCGATTGGAGGAGAATGCTGCAGTGGAGCAGGAACACGAAGCGGATTGGATGCCGAGGTGGATCGTCAGCGGCGCACGATTGGAGGAGAATGCTGCAGTGCAGGAGGAACTGGAGGTGGATTGGATTGTCAGCGTTTTCCTGTTCGGCGCTTCGACAATGGGCGGAAGGGGGGGGAGGGGGGGGGTCTGGCTCAGGACCTCTGCTTAGTGCGACTGTTTGCAGCAGTGCGTCCTGTGGGGAGTGACTCCACCTGCACGAAAAACAGGCGCCCAAAACAGACACTATCTATTGGATGAGGGGGGGGGGGGCGAGCGGGGGGGAGGGGGCCCGCGCCGATCGCAAAACAAGGAATGTAGAAACGAGCACATGCCGAGGTGGATTGTCAGCGGGGCGCGATTGACAGCGGTGGCAACCACCCCCTCCTCCCATGGGAAGCTGGAGCTCTCGAGGTCCCGAGGCGCTGCCGAGGTCTCCGCGGCTGGGACTGTGGCCCCCCTGTTCCTCATCCTCCTCCTCCCCCTCCTCCTCCTCCTCCACAATTACTCAATCTGAGTACTACTTTCCCTCTTCCCCTGATGACGGCCTGGGAGTGTCCGACACCCCCCCGCGTACTGTTTTTTACACACAGGTTTCCCCGAAATTGGGTTTTCGCCTGCATTTGTTTTCAAAATGCTGCTCTCGCTGAGGCGCCGGCCTCATTTTCGGGCCCCGCTCATTCCGAATCGTGCTCCCGCTGCAGCGCTGGCCTCATTTCCGCGCTTCCGCTCGTTTCGACTCCTGCTCCCGCTGCAGCGCTGGCGTCATTTCCCGTGCCATGCCACGGCATGCACTGCAATGCTAGGTTGATACTACGCTTTGCGGTGCTCTTCTACGCCATGCCATGCCGTGCTCTACAATGCATCGCGTACCCATCATTGCCCTGCTCGACATCCGCCTGAGCGAGTAGAGAGGGGATCTGCGCCATGGTACGGAGGGATGGGAGGGAGGGGTAGGATGTCAGATATGACGCGAGCGCACCTAGCTTGCCCCTCCTCCCCTCCCCCTCCCCCTCCCCCTCTCCCTCCCCTCCCCCTCCCCCCCCCTCCCCCCTCCCCCTTCCCCCTCCCCCCTCCCCTCCCCCTCCCCTTCCCCTCCCCTTCCCCTCCCCCTCCCCCCTCCCCCTCCGCCCTCCTCCTCCTCCACAATTACTCAATATGAATATACTCTCCCTCTTCCCCTGATGGCGTCCGGGTGATAGCCGCGCACCCTCCGCGTACTGTTTTTTTACACACAGGATGCCCGGGAAATCCCGGGAAACGACTCTCGCTGAGGCGCCGGCGTCATTTTTTCCCAAAATGCTGCTCTCGCGCCGGCGTCATTTTTTTCCCAAAATGCTGCTCTCGTTGAGGCGCCGGCCTCATTTCTGCTCCCGAATCCTTCCCCTGATGGCGTCCGGGTGATAGCCGCGCACCCTCCGCGTACTGTTTTTTACACACAGGATGCCCGGAAAATCCCGGGAAACGACTCTCGCTGAGGCGCCGGCGTCATTTTTTCCAAAATGCTGCTCTCGTTGAGGCGCCGGCCTCATTTCTGCTCCCGAATCGTTCCGAATCGTGCTCCCGCTGCAGCGTGGGCCTCATTTTCGGATCGGTGCTTGGCCTCCGTCGTTCAGGATGGCGTTCTCGCCCAGCGCGGGCCTTTTTCTCGCGCGCCCATCCGCCCGCCACCACCGCGCCGCACCGCCACCACCACCACCACCACCACCACCACCACAACCACCACCAGCACCAGCACCAGTACCAACACCACCACCACCAGCGCCACCACCACCACCACCAGCACCACCACCACCACCATCACCACCACCACCACCACCACCACTACCACCACCACCACCACCACCACACCACACCACACCCACAACAGCACCAGCACCAGCACCAGTACCAAACACCACCACCACCAGCACCAGCACCAGCACCAGCAAACCAGGCAACAGCAAAACCACCACCATCACCATCACCACCACCACCACACAACCACTACCACCACACCACCACCACCACCACGACAAGACCACGCACACAGCACCACGCACGCACCACCACCACCCACTACGCACGCGCGCACCAGCCACAGGTCCGCTACGACACGCGCGTCACGCGGTACCACACCACCACCACCACACAACCACGCACACACGCACGCACGCACGTGCACCACCACCCACTACGCACGCGCGCGCGGAGCCACAGGTCCGCTACGACACGCGTCCGCGGATAGAGAAAATCAGCGCCATGGTAAGGGATGGGAGGAGGGGTAGGACGTCAGATATGACGCGAGCGTACCTAGCTTGCCCTCCCCCTCTCCCCCGCCCCCGCCCCCGCCCCCCGCCACCCCTCCCTACCTCCCTCCCCCTCCCCCTCCCCTCTCCCTCCCCCTCCCCTTCCCCCTCCCCGTCCTCTCCTCTCCTCCTCCTCCTCCTCCTCCTCCTCCTCCTCCTCTGTCCTCCTCCTCCCCGTCCTGGCACGAACGAAACCAGACAGCAACGAAAACGATCCTGAACTCCAGATTTTCATCCTGCATTGTTGTTCGAATGGGCCTGAAAGACCCAAGAAAAGCCTCGAAGAACCAGAAAATGGGGAAAGAACATCCAGGACCCATTTCCTTCCCGGAGCCCTGTCCTCATGGCGATACCTCCTCTTGTTCAATGGAAGCAGGCGAGGGCCTCTGACGAGCTCTGGAGCTCCTGCATGTGCTGGCCCTGCGCCTGGGCGGGGCGCGGCTGCCAGATCCCCGCGAGGCAGGGGGAGGGCCTGGGACGATCACGGCGTGTCGGGCCGAGGGCGGGGGGAGGTGCGGGAGGAGGCCGAGAAGGACGCAACAAAAATGGAGAGAGGGAGGGTGAATGGAGGGGAACGATGAGCATGGAGGAGGAAGGAAGAGAGAACAATATGATGTGGATTCGGAGGAGGAGGAGGAGAACGACAACGACGATGAGGAGGAATAGGAGGAGGAGGAGCAGGAGGAGGAGGGGGAGGGGGAGGAGGAGGAGGAGGAGGAGGAGGGGGAGTAGGAGGAGGAGGAGGAGAGGGGGACGAGGAGGAGGAGGAGGAGGAGGAGGAGGAGGAGGGGAGGAGGAGGACAGGGAACAAAGAGGAGGAGGAGGAGGCGGAGGAGGAGGAGAAGGAGGAGGAGGAGGAGGGGAAGAAGATGGGGAGGAGGAGGAGGAGGAGGAGGAGGAGGAGGAGGAGGAGGAGACGAGGAATAGGATGATGAGGGAACGAGGAGGAGGAGGAGGAGGAGGAGGAGGAGGAGGAGGAGGAGGAGGAGGAGGAGTTTTATCCAGACGGGGCCACAAGCGTGCGCTGGCTACGCAAGCAGACTCAGGCATACGCCCGACGTGAAGGAAGAAACCCAGGCACCTCCCATAGGGAGTGCCACACGAGGACGGGTCAGGAGGCCACCCCTACTCGGCGCGATCGTCATCCACAACGACCAGGCCCCCGAGGGTGGCGTCGATGACGAACTCGCCGAATGGGCGTGGCCTCAGCTGACCCTTGTCAGTCGGCAGCAGCGGCCGCCCAGTGCGAGGGTGGAGGCCCTCCCAAAAACGGTCCAAGCGCGGGCGTGTCTTGGGGGGCACTCCACCATTGCAGGGCCGCGCCAGCAGCTGCGCATTCTCGCTCGAGTGCGCCCCGCAGCTGGCGCAGAAGACGAACTGGCCTACAAGCCATGCGCGGTGGCCCCCGCCTGGGGCACACGTGGGAGGGTCGAAGGCCTCGCGGTGCCGTGCCACGCGAAAACACCGCGCACACCTGACGCCGCCCGTGGGCGCGGGCACAGGCACATGCACACCAGGCGACGGCTCCGTGTCCGCCGAGAGGGCAGGCGTCGGACCTCTCCTCTGCGCCCGCCGCAGCTGCCCTCGGCGAGGTGCCGACTGCGACTTAGGGCCGACAACCTGCAGCGTCCTGGCCAGGAACTTGGCCACAAACGTGACCAGCTTAAAGAAGCGCTGCACACGCGCGCTAGCCTCGGCATCCGACGGATGCAGAGCAGCGCCCACACGAGCGCCAGCATCTGCGCGATGGTTTCCCCATCGCGCTACCGCACCCAGCTCCTGCTCGTCGTCATGACGGCGGCGGGCGTGGCCCTTTACGGGGCCCTTGACTTTCAGCACCTCTACCATCCCCCCAGGTCGTCCACCCGATCCCATATCTGAGACCACACGCCGGCGCCCTCGCACGTGGCGCCCGTGGTCTCGAAACGGCCACGCTGAAAACTCGTGACCACCCATTCGCAGTCCGTGTGGTAGCGAAAGGAGCCGAGCGAAACATGCGGGAGATACATGAGCAGGCCGCGCGCCTCGGCCAAGTCCGACGCCTGGTGCAGACCAGGCAGCAAACCGCACAGGGACGCCACGAGTTCCCCTCGGGCGTCAACCTGCACTACACACCAGCCAGCGCGACTGAGGCGCTGGTCGCCCTGCACCAGCGACGCACACGAGCCGTCGCCGAAGGCCTCGCCTTCGAAGTGGCCGCCCAGTGGGCGCTTGAGCCAACGGGCGTGGAGGGAGAGGGAAGGGCCAAGCACCCAAGGGCGAGGGTCAGGCACCATGCCGTGCCTCCAGAGGGCCCAGTCGGGGTGCTCGCGGAACCCCGACCTGACGGAGGGGGGGAGGTCACACTCACGCACGAACTGCCAGGTGGCCAGGCACTCGCCCGCAACCCACGCGGCGAAGGTGCCTGGGCAGCAACCGCACAGGGGGCACGACGGATCGGTCGTCAGACCATGTCGAAACTTCCGAGCCTGGCCCCAGATCCCGTTCGCGGCAATCGCTCGGAGACTGGCCTGGTGCCGAAGGGTCCAGTCGGGGCCGCGCGCGCCGTTGCAGAGCCTGCGAATGGGGAACAAATAGGGACGGTGAGAGAGGCTCGACAAATACTCGCAACCCCTGTGAGCACGATCCATTAGCCAGTCTTCGATGGCAAAACGAACAACATGCAGCGCAGAACGGGGGCAGAGACGAGCGAGGTCGATTTTATCCCCCTCGTGGGTTAAAAGCATGCACACACCTGGGCCGAGCCTCCATCCGATCCGACGGCAGCTGGCGACGGCGGCAGAGATCGGGCCCTTGACCAGGGGCCAGTCGCTTTTGGACGGGTCGGCCATGAAAGCGGCCTCCGAAGCAAACATTAGCCTGGCAACCGGGTCCCGAGGAATCCACGAGGACCAAATCGCACGGGCCAGCATGAGTATGGGTCCTGCCGCGCAAGCATAGGCGGGGTCTGCCGACCGCGGGGAGGCAGGGGCGAGGTGGAGGTCAACATCAAGGGAGCGACGAGCAGTGTGCACGAACAGGGCCGAGCGCGCAGCTCGCCCCATCGGTTCGATCCCGCCCCACGCCCTCCCCGTCGCACCCGCTCCCCAACATCCCGCCGGGGTCAGCCCGAGGCTGACCAGCTGCCATGCTCTCCCTCGGGCCGCGCGCAGCGCGCGAATGCGTGCAGCACGGCGCAGGACAGCGGCCGTGCGCTTGGCTCGCGTGCTCACTCCAGCGCGGCGCCCGCTGGCGTAGTCGACCTCGCGACCACAGTCGGCCGAGTTGGACAGCACCACGCCCTTGCCGTCGTTGACTACGGGCCCGTCCGCCGAGAGGTCGTCCCGAATCCTCTTGTAGGCTGCGCTGACGCTGGCCGCCGCGATTCTGGCCAGCCCGATCTTGCTGAGCTGGATGTCGTCGACAGTGTTGCCCACGTCCACCGTGCGGAGCGCCACGATCTCGCCCAGCCGCGGGACCAGGAAGATGCGCATGCAGAGTTCGGCGAAACTGCAGCCCGCCACCACTCCGCGTTGCGGGCTGCACCAGCCCATGGCGACACCGTCCACGGTGACCAGCCTCGGCAGAGCGCACAGCCTGACGAGCATCCTCATTAGCATCATGTTGAAGCCCATGGCGCGGGCACGCTGGACCAACAGCGCCCACGGGATGTGCTCATAGGCCTTGGGTGGGGTCCATGGGCACCGTGCAAGCCGCCTGCCTGCGGTGCGTCGCCACCTCAGCGTTGGCCGACTGGATCCACACACGCGTCTCGCAGCTCTGGCCAGCCGTGCCGTAGACGTAGTCACTCTGGTGGTCGCTGGCCCAGCGGGCGCCGAGCGTGCCGCGCGTCCAGCGCGCGAAGGGCCTCAGGATGCCCGCGAAGAGCCCGATGGTGCGGAACCCCGAATCGGCGTTGGGGATGAGCGCCATCTGCAGCACGGACAGCGCTTTCGGCACGTAATCAAAGGCCAGCATGTGCCGCCAGACCGTCGCCAGGGCGCGCCATCCGGTAGGAAGGCGACGTGCCGCGGGTGGAAGGCGTCGCCCCCCAGGCCCGTGATGTGCGGGAAGGAGTGGCCCACCTCCCGCAGCTCCTCGGGCGTCGGCAGAGGGGGGGCGTCGCCGAGCTCCCTTGGCCAGCAGGTCGCCTCCAGCCCCTCGCCCTGGCTCCACAGGGCGCGCCACGGGCTGATGGCCGCGTCCGCCGTCTCCTGCGCCGCATGCAGCCCCGCGGCTGGCGACCAACGCGCCGCCGCCCACGGGGCAGGCTCGCGGATCCAGCGGAACGCCTTGCACATGCCATCCGCTGCGGTGGCGTCGCGCGTCCAGTCGAGCCAGGCCTTATAGCGCCTGTGCGACGCCCTGCCTGCTGCAGTCACTGCCTGACGGCGCAGGAGGGCCAGTAGCTCGCCGCACTCGACATCAGGGAGGCAGTGCAGGCGCCGCGCCAGCCGCCGCCAAGCACGCCACACCGTCTGCCAGCACAGCAGCTTCACCTGCAGGCTCCTCGCGCGGGCCCACGCTGCCTGTCCACCAGCCCACAGCAGCCGCCACTCCTGCACCCTGTCCGCCATCCAGCCGCAGTGCGCGTCGGCTGGGTCTGGCCGCTCAGTGGGCTGCCAACTGCTGGAGCGGTGGCGCTCCAGCTGCGTCTGGACCAGCCTCGCGCCCTCGCTCCTGCCGTTGTACCTGCTTGCCTCGCGCCTGCCCGTCCAAGTCAAAGTGCCCCAGCATCTCGTCCTCGCATCTGTCCAGGACCTTCGCACGGACAGCCTCGAGGCCCGCGGGTGTGGTGACTGAGTCCAGGTCGGCTTGAACATCGGCCCAGTCTGGTCCAGGCAGCTGAGGCCCAGTCAACAGTCAAGGCCTGGGCAGGGAAAGCGCGGGCCCTGCGCACCCGCGCCACCAGCCCGCCAGGCCTGGGCAGCGCCAGCTGCAGGAGGACTGCGCGGTGAGTCCTGACGTCGAATCGGTCGCACCTGCTGACGCTCTGGACGGGTTTGTCCGCGCCCACGCAGGAGTAGTCGAGCTCCCGCGCCGACGTCGCCGTGATGCAGGTAGCTTCCCCCGAGCACGCCAGACGTGCGCCCGCGGCTGGGAGCAGGTGCGCCTCGTTCACCACGTCAGGTAGCATGTTCCAGTCGGCCCCCCGCAACGAAGGGGCGATGCATGGCCCTGATGACAGAGCCCAGGTTGGCGAGCATGTCCAGGTTGAAGTCGCTCAAATCCTGGTTGGTGTGGAAGTACGCCGACGCCATGAGCGCGCCCGCTGTCGACCTTAGCGAGGTCATCCAGAAGCCCATGCGAGCCGAGCAGCGGATGGAGATGCGGTCGTCACTGAACTCGACGCGTCGCACCCGCACCCAGGGCCGCATCAAAATCCCCACGCCTGAGGAAACGCCGCCGACGGCCGTGACGGACGCTGGGATGAGGTCGGCCACCCAGCCCGCTCGCTTGGCTGCACGCACTGCCGCTGCAAGTCGTAGATCGCGGTGGAGGCGGTGCTCCTGCAGCAAGATGGCCTGCACCCCGTCGTCGACGTGGCCGCGCTCCAGCTGTTCGAGGCATGAGCCCCAGCCCGTGACGTTCACCGTCATGACCATCATGGTGTCGCAGCTGCCCCTCGGGGCCGATGTCCCAGTCCGTGCCCGAGGCGGCTCGACCTCCGCGGAGGGCCTCGCGCTGCGGGTGCCCCGAGGTGGCTCGACCTCTGTTGAGGGCCGCACGCTGCGGGGAGGGGATGATGACCCAGTCCATGCCCGAGGCGGCTCGACCTCCGAAGAGGGCCGCGCGCTGCGGGAACCCCGAGGTGGCTCAACCTCCGAAGAGGGCCGCACGCTGCGGGGTGAAGCATCTGGCCGAAAGAGAACGTCTCCACCGACATGTCCCTTGAGCGTCGGTGCTACGACTGTGGGATCCCCTGTCGGCCGCACGGAGCCGCTAGGTTCCTCCTCACTCGCAGCGCCAGCCACAGTGGGGCAAGCCCCTGGCCTCGAGCTTCGACGGCTCCGTCCTCGCATGCGTCTCGTGCCAGAGGTCGCGATGGTGGGCGGACTGGTCGTGGTAGAGCAGGTCGGTGAGGTCCTGTTGGTGTCGTTGCACTCCCCAGAGTAGCCGAACACCGGTACGGACTCGCTGTCGTAGAAGAAGGTATAGCTGGCCTCGCACTCCCCTGAGTTGACTCCCAGCTCCGTGTGGTTCATAACGTGGCGGATGCCACGGCCATTGTCCAGGTCCTCCAGCTCCCTGGTGATGGCCTCGGCGTGCTCAGCTAGCTGGCGCACCCGTTCGTCGTAGTCGCGCGACTCCAGCATGCGCAGCCACGCCCAATAGCGCATCCTGTATGAACGACGCTGTATGAAGGCCTGGTCGCAGATCTCCATCGCCATGTCCAGCTGCGCCGTGGCCACGTTCCCGTGGCCATCCTGCTGGGTGCGCTCGTGGACGAGGGGCGCCATCGCAGGGTGCGAGAGGTAGTGAGCAACATACGGGACGCAGTGCCTCCGCCAGTGGAGCGCGTCTCTGTCGTCATCCAAAACTTGCGGGTCCTCGATCCAGTGCCCCGTGAAGGTCGTCAGGGCCCGCTCCAGCGCTCGCTGTAGCTCGAGCGCCCGTTTGCGCTCGGGGCCCTGGTCCTTGGCAGTCCTGAAGGGGCAGCCCGCGTGCCAGGCGCCCAGCTGCCCGCGCAGGTCGCCTGGGGGCGCCGCGAGCGCAGGCGCTGGGCGGCGCAGGCCGCGCCTCGTGCGTCGGGCGAAGCGGAGCTCACGCTGCTGCCCCGCCGTTGCGCCCGCCGCCTTCGGCCGCTGTTGCTTGCGGGTGTGCCTTGGCTGGCGGAGGACCGTGCCGCCTTCCCCGCTGCCGCCAAGCGCGCCCGCCCCTGTGCCGGGGCGCCTGGGGCTGGGGGGGGGCGGCGCCTGGGAGGAGGAGGAGGAAGGGGAGGAGGAGGAGGACGACGACGAGGAGGAGGAGGAGGAGGGGGAGGAGAAGGAGGAGGAGGAGGAGGAGGAGGAGGGGGAGGAGGAGGAGGAGGAGGAGGTGGAGGACAGGGAACGGGGAGGAGGAGGAGGAGGAGGAGGAGGAGGAGGAGGGGGGAGGAGGAGGAGGAGGAGGAGAAGGAGGAGGAGGAGGAGGAGGAGGAGGAGGGGGGAGGGGGGAGGGGGAGGGGGAAGGGGAGGGGGAGGGGGAGGGGGAAGGAGGAGGAGGAGGAGGAGGAGGAGGAGGAGGAGGAGAGGACGAGGAGGAGGAGGAGGGGAGGAGGAGGAGGAAGAGGAGGAGGAGGAGGAGGAGGAGGAGGAGGAGGAGGAGAGGGAAGAGGAATATGAAGAGGAGGAGGAGGACAAGGAAGAAACGGAGGTGGAGGAGGAGAATAAAGAGGAGGAGGGGGAAGAGGAGGAGAAAGAGGAGGAGGAGAAGAAACCCGGAGCGGGAAAATGAGGAAGAGGAGGAAAATGAAGGAGGAGGACGAGAAGAAGGAAGAGGAGAACAATGAGGAGGAGGATAATGAGGAGGAGGAGGAGGAGGAGAGGGAGGACGAGGAGGAGGAATGCGAGGAGGAGGAGGAGGCGGAGGAAGAGGCGGAGGAGGCAGATTACCCAATGATGACTCCAAGCCGGCTTTGTCGGGACGCGCCACCTCGTGGGGAGCTCCCTTGAATGGCCTCTCCCGAGAAGCACGCCCACGAACCCATCTTGGCGGGGCCCCGGAAACAAAAATCTCACTGACGGTCCAATATACAAGATCGCCCGACGTACTCTGCAACGCAGAAACGAGAGCAAACGCCGCTGAGCGATGATTCGTCTGTCTGCGGTCACATTGTAGGGCTTTAACCCCGCCGAGCAGCTCGGGGCGCCCTGCAGCGGGTGCCAGCCCCACCCACGGCGCCGAAAACGGCAATCTGAGACCTGGGCGCCCGCGCTGGCGTCGCCGCAAGCAAAGTGGGCGCGGCGCGGCTCTCCCCGGGCTAGGCGCGCACTCGCTGCTTTGCCGAGGGCCACCTTCCCATTGCCCGCGGAGCGCGGTGGCGGCGTCGCCCAAGCCGCGGGCGGCATCGCCGCGACCAGGCCACTGGGATGCTTCATACCTGCTCTCCGCCCTTATCCTCGGCGCTTCCGTGCGCTCGATTTCCAGGCAATGCGGTCGGCTCGGGCAGTCGCCCCAGACACGGTGGTACTTGCCCGTCGCCGCCCCGCAACTGCTGGGGCCATCGCCTCCACGTTCTCCTCCCGAGACTTGCGTCTTGCTCTCCGCGGGCCAGGCTCCTGCCGCCATCGACCGAAGGAGGACGTTCCCCATGTCAGGTTTTGATTTCCTCCGCTCCTTGGTGGTGGGTCTAATGTCTCACGCATCAACCCCGTCCCACGTGCCGCCTGCGCCGTGGCCTCTTGCAGCCTTTCTCCATAATTTGATTGCAGTGTCAGCCGCCGCCGAATATATGACATCCGTTGGGTCGTTCAGCTCCGCGGCTGGCAGCGCGGCCCACTCCGCGACCCGCGGGTCCGCCCACGAGGCCGCCGAGCGGGGAGCCCATCCAGCCTCCCAGAGCGCAGGCATTAATGAGGCCATCGTGCCCCTCCGTCTCCCCCACCTGCGCTGCGACGGCACCTTGAGCAGCCTGGCGTAGATCCATGGCCAGGCCCTCGGAGCCATCGGGCAGCCGCCCTCGCGGCGCGCGCTCGCTGGTCGAGCCGCGCCCTGACCTGCGTCCGGGGGGCGTGCAGCGCGGAGCCCTGCCCTCGAGGGCCAAGGAAGCACGGCGTGACTGCCTGCTCCGGGCTTCGCCATTCCCGCCGCGCATCTGCGCCCGGCATCGGTGATCGCGGAAGACGGCCCACCGCGGGCCACGGCGCCATAGCCGAGCGAAGGCGTCGCGTCCTAGCTGAGCAGCGCCATCTTCTTCTGCAGCGATCGGGGCCTCCCCCCCCGGCGTCTTCATCCTCGGGCGCGCATGCTTCCTCCTCGCCACGTGAACGGGCGGCCCCCCCCCTGGGCCCTGCAGCAGCAGCGCGGTCAATGCCCGAGTCTCGGCCCTCCACCGACGCCTGGGAGACGACGCCCCGCTCCTTGGGCTTGGCCGTCAGCCTCCGCGTCGCCTGGATGCCCGAGATATAGACAACGGCCTTGCCAACCGCATTGAGCCCCTCCTGCTCGAGCGAATCGTTGCGGGGCAGCATGGCCGAACGCAGGGGCCCCCGCCGCCTTCTCGCCGCCGTGGGCCGCGGTGCTGCCGTTATCAAACCTGGCCCCCGGCGTGCATCTGAACGCGGGGGTCGCCGGCCTGTCCAGCGCGCGGTAGACCGCGGCCCTCGAGCCCGTCAGCAGGGGCCCGCCCAGCGCGACCCCCCGTGGCCCCCGCCTGGCACGCCACGCAGCCCGCGGCGTGAAGCTGCAGCTCCAGGGCCAGCGCGCGGACGGAGAAGTCCCGCACCTCGGAGGCCGTCGCCGCCGTCGGCAGCGCGAGCGAACCATGGGCGGCCCCCCTTTCGGTCGCGGCCTTGCTCGCCCGCTCGTCGACCTCTGGGCGGGCGAGAAGCCGCCGCGCTCTCGCCATCCAATGGCGGCGGCGCGATCGCAAGGCCGCCCTTGGGCAATGGCTCCACCGCGACAGTGGCCTGCAACATTTGATGTGGACGCGCCGCTCCCGGTTCAACCCAACAGAAAGATTTGCGAAATCTCGCGGGCTGCCGTCTACAACCGTCTCAAATCCAAGGAGAGTAATCCGCCGGCGCCCCTGCCTTTGTCTGGAGGGGGGCGGAAGGCCCGATCGGGCGCGTCGAGTGCCCGGCAGGGTCCGCAGGGCCCCTCGAGGTCTCGCCGACCAGCCAAGACGGCCGCGGAGTCTTGTTGGGGCGCGCTTTTTGAAGTACAAATCCTTCCATATTGTCTCGGCGTCGACGAGCTTTCTGGGCGAGGGCGATTTCTGCCCGTCGGCCGCGCGCCCATCCTCGCAGTGGGCGGGAGGCTTCGCGATCCCATCGGGCCCCCCTGCGGCAATATGGGGATCCGCGAGGCATTCTGCCCGAGCGAGCTCGCGCATCCAAAAAATGCACCGGGCGTCGCCCCCTGCGTCGTTTAGCCCGGACATCCCTACTTAGCGACTTGCGCCCCGACCAAAAAACAAGGCGAGGGGGGCAAGCTGTCGCTCGTTGCCCCTGGCCCCGCCCGCGACCCGGCCCGCGACCCGGGCGCGACCCGGGCGCGACCCGCCCCCGACCCGCCCGCGACCCGCCCAGCGACCCGCCCGCGACCCGGCCGCGATCCGCCCCGCGACCCGCACGCGACGCGACCGCGACCAGCCTGCGAAACGCAAAGCAGCCCGCCCGCGACCCGCCGCGCGACCCGCCAGGGACCCGCCAGCGACTCAGCCGCGACCCGCCCGCGACCCACCTGCAACGCGCCTGACGCGCCCGCGACCCGCCCGCGACCCGCCCCGCGGCTCGCCCGCGACCCGCTCGCGACACGCCCCGCGACGCAAAACGCAACCCGCGCGCGACGCGCCCCGCGACGCGCCCCGCGACCCGCCCGCGACGCGCCCGCGACCCGCGCGCGATCCGCCCGCGACCCGCCGGCGACACGCCCGCGACGCACCCGCAACCCGCCGGCGATCCGCCCCGCGACCCGCCCGCGAATCGCCCGACCCACCCGGCGCCCGCCCCCTCGCCCTTATCCGCAACGTTGGGTGCTGCATAGAATGTGCCTTTGTTCGCTTTCAGCTGCGCATCTAAATTTGGGATACCCAATCGTTTGATGGCGTTGTCTAACACCGCTGTCTACGACGTCGACGTCCTCAGCAAATTGGTTTTGCCGTCTGGTCATCCATATCGCACTATTACTGGGGTGGTTTTATTTTGCTCTTCTCTGGCTATCGCTGCTGGCCGGTCGCGGGGCCGCTGGGTCTGTTTCGCGCCAACGTTGGGCCAGCATTGCTACATTCCGCTCTCTTGGGGGGGGGGGGGCGCAGAACAAATGACGGGCGCGGGGCGGGAAGGGCGGGGGGCAGCGGGGCTGGGGCAGCGGCGGCGAAGACGGCAGGGGAGACGCGGGGCAGCCCTCGATTGGAAAACGACCGACGCCAAACAAATCGTGATCCACCGCGAAAGGCCTAACAACGCAGAAGAAATATACTCGCACAGCAGAATGGACGTCGCGTCTTTCGCCCGGGAACAATTTCCACCGCGACAAGAGCCCCAGATGCGACGCGTGAGAAAACAACTCGCTTATACCATGTTCTGGACTCAACAGCGCGCTTCCTGCACATGTGACGTCGCGACCGTGGCCATTTCTAAGCCTTTGGCCGCGTTCTGGGCCGCGCCCGGGACAAGGTGGTTCGCGCTGGCAAAGTCCGAGAGTCGGGCCCTCCACAACTCGCGATGCTGCGAGGCCTGCCAGGGCGGGCCCGGGCCGCTGACGGCGCGCCCGCCAGCGCCCGCCCCCTCTTCAGAATGGTCAATTCGCGATTATGCTGAGCCCCCTTGCCACGGTGAACTAGCGCCTGGAACGACGCTGCGGCCCTGGCCAACCTGCTCCACCGCCCGGCTGCGTCGCTGGCGCGCCCGGGCTAGCGGGCCCCTTTTTTCGCCGAACTCCGCGCGCCGAAGGCGATGGAGGAACGCCCGGCCAGACAACGTCTCGGCCCCCTGGCCCCCCCATCGGTCTGACAGCGAAACTGCTTGACTTGCTGGACGAGATGCCCGATGCAATCGCTGAGACTCGCGGTCTCTGGGGCAACTCGAAAACCAACGCAAACCTGAGCGCGCGCGGGCGCCCGTGGCGGAGCGCGCGGGGCGACCGCGGACCTCCCCCGCAGCTCGCGAGGGCCCCGTCGGCGCCTCAAGCGATCGACGCCCGCGAAGTCCGGAGGGCTGCGCTGGGGCAGGGGGGCGGGCGGGGCGGAGTCAGCGTCGGGGGCCTCGCCGCGCTGTCTCGCGCGAGATTCGCGCCGCGGGCCGGCTCGGGCGGAGGGCCTCCGCATCGGGGGGGCGAAGCTCCTCGTCGTCTTTAGACATGCCCTCGCTGCATTCGAACGGGCCGGCCCCGGGGTCGCCCGGGCCCGAGGGTGCCGATGGGGGGGCAATTCCAGCCTCCTGGTCCCAGGGCCTCCGCGTCGGCGCCAAAACGTCGCGCCCCCGTCGAAATATGTATTCCTTGCTGCCCGAGGACGCGGGGGGGCTGCGGCGGCGGCGGCAGGGGCGGAGAGAGCGGGGCTTTGTTTCTGCCGCCTGCGGTTCGACGGGCCAGGCGGCTTCAAGATCTTAGGCGCACTTGCGAGCTACCTATAGCTGGGTGTAAGTTACTTCTGTTCTGTGTTAAGTAACAGTATATGTTGAGTATGTCCCCTAACTAAGGGCATCTGTTTTTAAGTGCTTCTCTTGCGAAAAAAAAAAACTTACTTGCGCTACTTCTAACTATTTTCCATCCATCGCCGAGCGGGGTAAGTTACATATGTTGTAAGTTACTTAACACATTTTAGGCACCATCACTTAGTATTACTTATAAGTTACTTATAAGTAACTTGTAAGTTACCTCCTTCCCTCCCTCCCCCTCCCTCCCTCCCTCCTCCGCGCCGCGCCGCGCGCCCGCGCCGCGCGCGCGCAAAAGGAGTGAATTGGGGGAGGTAGCGATGGCGATCGCTTGCATGGGGAAGGAGGAGGAAGAGTTGGGGAGGTAGCGATGGCGATCGCTTGGGGAAGGAGGAGGAGGAGGAGGAGGAGGAGGAGGAGGAGGAGGAGGAGGAAGAGGAGTGGGGGAGGCAGCGATGGCGATCGCTTGGGTAACGATGGACGCGGTGACGCGCATGATGACGATAACGACGATGACGATGACGACTACTACGACGACGATGACTACGATACTGGCCATACTGACGACACTGACAACACTGACGATGATGATGATGACGACGATTGCCGACGATCCTGACGATGATGACGACGACTACGGCAATGATGATGACGTCGCTGATGATGACGATGACGACGTTGATGATGATGATGGCGACGACGATGGTGATGATGACAGGCGATGACGATGATGGCGATGATGATGACGATCATGATGATGATGATGACGGCGATGATGACGGCGATGATGATGATGGCGACGAGGCTGCCTCAGACGACGGTGACGACGACGATGGCAGGAACTCGCCCAGGACTCCAGAACAAGGACTTCCTTGTGTTGGAGTTGAGGCTATCCACCCTATGGGTGAGAGGACGGCGCCCTCGTCGTCGTCGAGGTTGGTTTGAGGAGGTTTGGGGTTCTTGAGGTTTTGGGTTTAGGTTTTGGATTCTGGTGGTTTTGGGTGGGACGAAGTTGTTTTTGGTGAGGTTTTGGTTTCTGGATGTTTTAGGTTTACGTATTGGGTTCTCTCTCCCCCGTCCCCCATCATCTCTCCAGTCCCCCATCATCTCTCCCGTCCCCCATCAACTCTCCCGTCCCTCATCGCCTCTCCCGTCCCCCATCGTCTCTCCCGTCCCCCCCTCGGGTGATGCAGGAGGTTGGGGCCTCTCGGAGGCGCTTTCGGCCCGCTGGACGGGCGTTCTTGGGAGCGATGGAGATCGCTGGGGCGAGCGGGGCGTGGCTTGGGAGGTAGCGATGGCGATCGCTTGGGCGAAGGGGCGAGGGGGGTGGGGGCGGGGGTGCACGGGGAGGTAGCGATGGAGATCGCTTGGGCGAGGAGGGCGTGGATTGGGAGGTAGCGATGGCGATCGCTTGGGCGAAGGGGCGAGGGGGGGGAGGTAGCGATGGAGATCGCTTGGGCGAGGGGGGCGTGGATTGGGGGGTAGCGATGGAGATCGCTTGGGCGAGGGGGGGCGTGGATTGGGAGGTAGCGATGGAGATCGCTTGGGCGAGGGGGCGAGGGGGCGGAGGTGATGGGGGGTGGTGGTGGGTGGGTGTGGGGTGGGGGTGGGGGTGGTGGTGGTGGTGGTGGTGGTGGTGGTGGTGGTGGTGGTGGTGGTGGTGGTGGTGGTGGTGGTGGTGGTGGTGGTGCGGGGGTGGGTGGGGGCGCTGGGAAATAGCGATGGCGACCGCTTGGGCGAGGGGGAGTGCATGGGGAGGTAGTAGCGATGGCGATCGCTCGGGAGTGGGTAAGGAGGATGGTATAGAGGAGGGGGTGATGAGGCGGAGGATGAGGCTTATTCGACCAGAGAGCGGATGGAAGTGGTGGATTGGGTGAAGAGCATCAGGGAGGGGGAGGGTTGGGGAGGGGGGGGAGTCGGAGGCGGTGGAGGGCAAAGCGATCTCGATCGCTGTGCGGTCATTGCCGCTAGCTTAGCCGTCCACTGGTTAGCCGTTGCTGGCTCTGGCGGGTGCGCGCGCGCCCGTTGCCGCCGCGCTAGCATCATGGCGGCCATCGCGCTGGTGGAGCAGCTGAAGGCCGCCGCATCGTTCCTCACTCAGTTTGAGAAGGGAAACAATGCATATGAGGAGGTCGTGACGGCGCAGTGCTGCATGGCGATGAGCGTTATGGAGCCGTGGACCTTCGTCTCCGCCGAGGACTCGGCCGCGCTGATCTTGCAGATCGGCAAGATGCCATTCGGCAAGAAGAAGATGGCCATGCTGCTCGGCCGCATCACGGAGTTAGCCACAACGTCGGCGAATATGTTGGTTGCCAACGCTGCCGCGGGCGCAGAGCTGATGTCGGTGACCAGGACGCCCATGCAGGACTTCACGTCGATCGCATCATACCTGACGGCGGCGCAGTGGGCGGACATACTGGATACGGACAGCGACTTCATGGGCCGAGTTGCGGTCATGATGCAGGCGTGCAACAAACTCGGGTTGCGCACGTTGCATGAGCCGACGATCCAAATGGCGACGTGCACCGCCCTCGCGGTGGAGGGCTTCGAGCGGGCAATGCGCCAGCCCCCGTTGGCCTTGTTCGGCTATTTCAAGAGGGCGAAATCGTGCACCAAGAAGCTCCTCCCGTGGAAGGAGTGCAAGCGCCTCGCCGAGGTGGAGCCGTCGTTCGTCGATAAGCTCGCCGCGGACACGGTTGCCATGCGGAGGGCGCGCCGAGACGTCTATTCTCGCGTGTACGCCGAAAGCGGCGATGTCCCAGTCAAGTGCCCGCTGGACGCCACCCAGCTGCTCGCGTTGAGCGACGCTGTCCCGATGCGGGAGAACAAAGCCCGCCTGAAGAGCTCTCCTGAGCAATCGAGTGTCGACATGGCGCTGCAGCTCGCCGACAGGGCGATTGCGCTGAATCGCGGGCGCGAGGACAGCGGTGCGTTGCGCGACCGCGACGTTCCCTTCAGGCGATACACGCCCAACCATGCCGAGCCGCCGCCGCTCGCCGACGCGGCGCCCGCGCCCGCCGCGTCGGCCGATGCCGAGACGCCGTCGATGCACAGCGTGGAGGAGGCAAGGGACAAGATCTACGCGCAGCTGGGGGGCAAGACGCCGAGCGTGTCCCACGCACCGCCGTCGCTGAGCGACAGCGAGTCGGATGACGACGGCAGCGACGACGACTCCGACTCCGAGAGTGGCGCCCCCGCGGCCAGCGCGGCTGGTGATGAGAAGAGGAAGGCCGATGAGGCGAAGGCGGAGGAGGCGAAAGGGAAGAATAAGAAGAAGAAGAACAATAATATCAAGAATAACAAGAAGTCGACGAAGGAGACTGCCGCTGCGGCGAAGGCGGCGGACGATAAGAAGACTAAGCAGAAGAAGAAGAAGGCGAATGTGGGCAAGAAGTCCCCGAAGCCATCGTACTCGGTGGAGTGGTCCCGCGACCAGGTCTTGTGCCGAACTGGCCTTAAAGGTGCAGGCCAGTCGGTTGCATACAAGTTCGCCGACTACGGCGGCAGCAGCGACAAGGCGATCTCTGCGGCCAAGAAGTGGGTGGCCACGCAGACGAAGAAGTGCGTCGCGGGCTGATTCGTGCGCTACTGAACGGTGCGGGCGCGATGATGATGATGCTCTTTCGCATCTTGAGATCCTCCGACCCTGCGGCTCGCAGCAAGTCCATCCTCTTGGTGGCAACTGTGGCGGGCCAGCTGTTCGCCCTCGCCCAGCAGCTGGGGGTGCTGGGCTGAGCCTGGTCGGCGATAATTCGCGCGCGGGTGCTGCAACGGCGCAGCATGCATGCGTTGTCGAAGACGCCTCGTCGGCTACGCCGCCGAGGATGGGGACGGGGAACAGATGGAGGAGGGTAGCGATGGTGATCGCTCGGGGAAGGATGAGGAAGAGTGGGCGAGGTAGCGATGGCGATCGCTCGGGGAAGGAGGAGGAGGAGGAGGAGGAGGAGGAGGAGGAGGAGGAGTGGGAGAGGTAGCGATGGCAATCGCTTGGGGAAGGATGAGGAAGAGTGGGCGAGGTAGCGATGGCGATCGCACGGGGAAGGAGGAGGAGGAGGAGGGGGAGGAGTGGGGGGGTAGCGATGGCAATCGCTTGGGGAAGGAAGAGGAGGAGGAGGCGAAGATGGCGGCGAAGCGATGGTGGCAACTTGGATGGGGGACGGGGTGCTCTCAGGACGAGGGGCGAAGCGACTGCGATCGGATGGGAAGGGAAGGGGAGGGGAGACGGGTCGGCAGTGGGAGGCAGATGGGGCGGGGGGAAGCATTTCGATCGCTGGCATTGCGCGCGCATTGCACATAGCATTAATCGCACGCGTTGTCATCGCCATTTTTGGCTCACAGGCGCGCCGCCCGCCCGCCCGCCCGCGGCTGCGGCTGCGGCACCTGCGGCGCGCCTGCGGCTGCGCCCGCCCTGGCATGGCGTCGGACGCCAGCGCCCAGGCGGGCCCGTCGGACGCTGCTGCCGCCCTGGCGGGCGCGTTCTTCCAGGCCGCCAGCGCGTTCGACGCGCTGCTGGGCGCGGACGCGGACGCGGCCGAGCGCGCGCACTATGCAGCTGCCGCCGTCGAGGAGCAGGAGGCGGAGGCCGCCGCTGAGGGCGACGCGCAGGCTGCCGCTGCGGGCGCTGAGGAGGCGGAGGAGGCGGGGGAGGCCGCCCACGAGGAGGCGGCTGCCGCTGCGGGCGCTGCGGAGGCCGCCCACGAGGAGGCCGTGGAGGCGGAGGTGGTGCTGTCGATCAGCATCGACTCCGAGGACGACTGCGCCGACGCTGCCCTGGCGGCGGTGTCCGAGCCGCGGGGCGAGAGCAGCGGCGCGGCCGTGTCCGGGGCCCCGATCTCGGGCGGCTCGGTGCAGAGCTCGAGGTCGGCCGACGGGAGCTCCCTGGGCGGCGCGCCGCTGACCATCGAGGTCGGCCGCCGCGTGCGGCCGAGGACAGCGGAGCCGCCGAAGAGTGCGCCACCCGCCTACGCTTCGGTGGAGGTGTCTGCCGCGTCGCACGCGGCGTGCGCGGGGGCGCTGCCGTCCTCGAGCGCAGGCAGCGCGCGCGGCCTGGCTCCAGCGCACGCTGGCGTCCCCACCCCGCGGCCATCATCGCAGGTGCGTCCTGCGCGCCCGTTCGTGGCCGTGCCGTCGCAAGTGCGCCCTGCAGGCCCCGCGCCGCCGCAGGGGGTGCGCCCTGCCGTGGCGGAGCCGACGGAGGCGGATCGGGTCGCCACGTGGCAGGCTGTGTACAACAACAGGTACACGCCCGAGGACCTCGAGGACCTGCGCGCGGAGGCGGCGGTGGCGAAGAGCATGGGGCTCTCATGGGCTCAGCGCGGCCCCGTCGGCCCAGACGAGGGCGGCCCCATGACGTGGCGCGGCCAGAACTACCGCTGGAACACAGGGAAGTGGGCCAACAGGGGCGGC
Organism: Prorocentrum cordatum; assembly: GCA_963575745.1. NCBI lineage: Eukaryota > Dinophyceae > Prorocentrales > Prorocentraceae > Prorocentrum > Prorocentrum cordatum. The sequence goes on along the minus strand of CAUYUJ010011492.1, from coordinate 287,834 downwards.
AAGAACAAAGCGTACTTCGCGGCGAAGTACGGCCGCGGCGCCTTCGGGCCAGGGATGCGCCCCCCTGGGTCGCACCCGCAGGTGGCGCCGCCGCAGGTGCACCCGAAGACGGCGCCGACGCAGGTGGCGCCGCCCCCGCGGGTGGTCCGCCCGCCGCCACGCGGGCCGCGGCCCGCGGCCGCCGCCCCCGCGGCCGCCGCCCCCGCCGCCGTGCCCGCGGCCGCCGCCCCCGCGGCCGCCCCGTCGACCGTGGCGAAGCGGCCGCCGCCGACGCGGTTTCTGTGAGGCCGCGTGCGTGCTGCGCTCGCGGCCCGCCTGCGGCTGCCCTCGGCCGCTGCGGGCCCGCCCTCGCCCGCGGCTCGCGGCCGCCTGCTCGCTGCCGCTCCGATCGGTTGTGCAGGGAATGGGTGGCGAGCCCACCGCGCCCCGCCGAGCTCGGCGCCGAGCTCGGCCCCCCTTGCGCCCTGCCGCCCTCGGCCGCGGCTCGCGCCCGCGGCCCGCGTGCTGGCGTCAGCTCGCGGCCGCTTTCCTTCGCGCCGCCCGCGCACGGGCGGCGCGCATAAGAGATCGGGCTCGCCTTGTCGCAGGCGGCCATAGTATAAAATGGCCCATCGTCGTCATCGCCGCCGTCGACGGGTCGCTTTCCAAACTTAATTGGCAGTGTCAACATGTTTTTTTGGTTGGAGACCTGGGCCCAAAACGACGCGGATACCTGGGCCTAAAACGGGCACAGCGGAGGGCTCATACTGGCTCCAACACCCTGCACTGGCGTGGCAGTGGCAACATGTTTCATCGGCCCTAAGGGCCCTTGGCCGCAAAAATCATATGGGTCAGTGTCCGATTGTCCCCGTCTCGTCTCTTGTCTTCAATGCGATTCCCGATCGTCGCCAGCGTCGTCGTCATGTCGCGCGCGCGTCGTCGCTCCCCCCAGCGATCGCCATCGCTTCCCTGCTCATCGTCGGCGTCATCATCGGCATCGTCGCCGTCGCCGTCGTCGTTGCCATCGCCGTCGTCATCGTCGCGATAACGGTCGTCAGCGTCGTCGTCGTCAGTGTCGCCGTTGAAATCGCCGTCACCACTGTCACCGTGATGATCGCCATCGCGGCGACGGCACACAGACTACACTGACGACGACGACGGTGTTTGTTGGGTAGCGATTCCGATCGCTGGCATGGGTAGCGATTCCGATCGCTGGCATGGGTAGCGATTCCGATCGATGGCATGGGTAACGATTCCGACCGCTGGCATTTGCACATATCATAGCCATTTGGTGGCTCACGAGGGCGCGCCCGCCCGCCAGCGCCTGCGCCTGCGCCGACGCCAGCACCGACGTCAGCACCGACGCGAGCGCCAACGCCAGCGCCGACGCCAGCGCCTGCACCAGCACCGTCAGCCATGGCCATGGTCGATGAGACCAAGTCGGAGGCGGAGGAGGAGTGGCACAGGATCAAGTGCCCTTTAGACAAGTGCGGGAAGGTGGCATACAAGTCCTCGCACGACTTGTGCGTCGAATGGCTCGACAACCACCTGCAGAGTAGCACCGTGGAGTCGCACAAGTTCTACCAGGGCGAGCCCGACACGGAGGGCCACGCGCGGCGCGAAGAAGTCCTCCTGGCGATCCTCGAGGACAAGATGCCGTCTGAGGAGGTGCGGGAGTGGAGGAAGTACGAGGGCCAGAAGGAGAAGGAGAAGGAGAAGGCCACCGCTGGGCGCGGCAGTGGCAGCGCCGCCCCCGCCGTCGCCTCTGGGCGGCGCGACCGCCGCAGGTCGCGCAGCCGCCGCCGCGGCGAGCACCGCGCCGAGCTCTCGCGCCGCCACCGCGGCGAGCGCCCCGAGACGCCGCCGCGCCGCGGGGCGCCGCCGCCGCTCCCGAGCCACCCGCCGCCGCGCTCGGACGGCTCGAGCACGCATGAGGCTCTGCTGAAGACGGGCGAGGTGCTGCAGGAGACGGTGCAGAGCGCGGCGGCAATCGTGCACTCGAGCAGCAAGGCGCCAGGACCTTCGTCGGCGATGTCGCTCGTCACGGCGCCAATGGCGGGCGGCACTGCTGCATCATCGTTGACCATCTCGTCGGCGAGCTGCAAGGCGCCAGCGGCGACGACGACGACGAGCAGGGAAGCGATGGTGATCGCTGACGGGGGGATGGGGGCGACGACGCACGCGCGACATGACGACGACGTTGGCGACGAGGATGGCGACGGCGACGACGACGCCGACACCGACGATGACGAGGCGACGGTGGCGGCGACGATGCAAGGCGGTGATCGACTGCATCAAGCGGGCGGGGGCATGTGCCAGCACGGCGGCGGACGTGTGCGCCAAGGCGGCCGCCGCGTTCCGCGCCGAGTCGCAGTCCCTGGCGTCGGCGAGGGCAGACGTGGAGGCAGCGCTGGCGAACGCGACGAGGTCGAGCTGACGGCCTGGCGGGTGAGCCGCCGTCCGCGGGCGGAGTGCGGGCCGCGCGCCCCGCCCGCGCCGCGCGCCCCGCGCGGCCCGCGGCCCTTCGCGGGGGCGCGACCCGCGCCTCGCGCGGCCCGCGCCCCGCGCGCCCCGCGCCCCGCGCGGCCCGCCCGCGTGCCCGCGGGAGAGCGCGGGCATCCGTTGCATAAGAGTAAAATAGACAGCGATGGGGATCGATCGGGCGAGTAGAAGGGGATATGCGATGTAGCGATGGTGATCGCTTGGGCGAGGATGATGGGGATTGGGTAGCGATGGCAATCGCTCGGGGAGGGATGGGTGTCAAGGCGGGTGGGGGTGATGCGGATGCGTTGTTTGTATGTTACGTCGGTATCGTTCCTGCTGTGGGCGGGGCGGGGAGCTGGCATGAGGAGGAGGATGCGGATGTGTAGCGATGGCGATCGCTTTTGGGCTTTGGAGAAGTAGCGATGGCGATCGCTTTTGGGCTTTGGGGAAGTAGCGATGGCGATCGCTTTTGGGCGTTGGGGAAGTAGCGATGGCGATCGCTTTTGAGCACTGGGGAAGTAGCGATGGCGATCGCTCGTTGGAGGAAGACGAGAATCATGATGGGATAGCGATGCCAATCGCTTGGGTAAGTGCTGCCAGGTGTAGGGCAAGTTCCGTAAGTGACTTAAGTAGCACCCATTGTTATCCTTTTGTTATCCTTTTGTTATCCTTTGTTATCCTTTTGTTATCCTGGGATCAGGGCCGATAGGATAACAAGAGGATAACAAAAGGATAACAAGGGTCAAATAGGATAACAAAAGGATAACAAAATGATAACATGTTATTATATTTGACCCGTGTTATCCTTTTGTTATCCTTTTGTTATCCTTTTGTTATCCTATTTGACCCTTGTTATCATTTTGTTATCCTTTTGTTACCCTATCGGGCCCCGATCCCAGGATAACAAAAGGATAACACAGGATAACCAAAGGATAACAAAAGGATAACACGGGGTGCTACTTAAGTCAGTTACGCCACTTAGGCGAGCAAGTAACTTAGCGATGATGATCGCTGACGCATAGAGGCCCGCGCTTACTGATGTCAGCCTCGTGCGGATCAAGCGCGCCCGTTAGCGGGCCCCTCGCGCGGGGCGCGTCCACGCCCAGGCAACCAAGCAACACCAAGCGATGGCCGACGCTGCGGCCAGCGACGCGGAGACGCTGCGTCCCGCGGGCCCAGGCGGCGAGGTCAGCGACGCCGTCGTCGTCGTCGTCGTTGTCGTCGTCGTCGTCGCCGTCGTCGTCGGCGTCGTCGCCTCGGCGAGGTCAGCGACGCGGAGACGGTGCAGCTCGCGGGCCCAGGGGAGGGAGAGATCCAGGAGGCGCTCATCCAAGAGTTGGGCTTGGGCGCCGAGGGGGCGCCGCGATCCGATGGTGGTCCATCCTCGGCGGCGCCGCCATCCGACGGTGGTCCATCCGCGGCGGCGCCGCCATCCGATGATGGCCCATCCGCGGCGGCGCCGCCGCCCGAGGCGCCAGAAGATGAGGAGGCCGATGAGGAAAAGGGCGCATCGCGGGCCGCGCTCAGGAGGCCAGCCGCTGCCACCAAGCCAGCTATGAAGCCAGCTATGAAGACGGGGAAGGCCCGCGCTAAGGAGAAGGCAGCTGCCGTGGCCAAGGAGAAGGCCCGCGCTAAGGAGGAGGTGAAAGCAGCCGCCAGGGAGAAGGCCGAGGCCGTGGCCAAGGCAAAGGAGGCCGCCAGGAACAAGGGGACGGGATACGCCGACATCGCGAGCTTCATGCGGCCGACGGTCGCAACGTCGAAGGGCGCGGCACCGCCACCGCCGAAGAGGGCGTCCGCGAAAGCGAGCGGGGGCCCCCCGCAGGCCGCCGCGTCGGCGAGCGCGAAGCCGAAGGGCGCGAAGCAGCAGGGCGTGCCGCCGAAGGCGAAGGGCGTGCCGCCGAAGGCGACGGAGGCGGTGTCGCCGCCGAAGGCGAAGGCGGCGGGCACGGCAACCGAGGATGACGGCTGGGGCGAGGACGCGTCGGGCGCCAAGTGGAAACTCGGGGCGTTCGCCCTGAACAGCAGCCCGAGCAAGAGGTCGCAGCAGCTGTGTTTGGAGGAAGCAGACAGAGCCTACTTGTGCGACCGATGCCAGCAACCATGCGACGTTATGAAGGCATACCCCGTCCGCGTCACCAAAAAAGGACAAGTGTTCAGGTGCGCGCTGTGCAGCACGCGAGGGGTGCAGGCCACCAGAGCGCCCGAGTGGGAGGAGGTATCGTCGGGCCTCAAGAGCTTCAGCGTCGAGGAGAGGACGAGCTTCTGGGCCTCGGTGAAGGACTGCCCAAATACGTTCGCAGTCAAAAAGTTCTTGAAGGAGACGCTGACGAGCATCAAGGAAAAGGGGAGCAAACACATGACGAAGGGGGGCTACTACCCGTTGGGCTGGTACAAGAGGCAGGGGTTCCCGTGCAAGAGGATCCGCAAGACGTGCACGGACACGTTATCCCACCCAATCTTGGGAATGTGCTACAAGGTGGACATTCGCCTGTTCGAGAAATGGGAGGCCCAGATTGCGAGTCGTTCGAGAACCGAAGGGGTTGATGCCGAAGTTTCAGACGAGGGGGATGTTAATGAGAACAAGACGATGAAGAAGAAGGCTGTCGCGGCCTCCCAGCATGACGACCAGGGTGACACGGATGATTCTGTCGAACAGGATGAGGACGATGATGAGATGGAGGACGCGCCTGAGGCGAGCACGTGCTCCGACGAGGATGAGCCCCATTCGGATGAGGCCGATGACGATGATCAGTACGGCACCGATGACAGCATGGGTGATGGGGACGGTTCGTGTGTGAAGAGTAGCGATTCCGACGATAGCAGCGACGCAAAGAAGGGCAACGCCAAAGGCAAGGCGATGATCAGCACAAGGACGCGCGCAAGGGTAAAGACAAGGAGCAGCAACGGGGCAAGAATAAGGACAAGGATAAGGACACTGATGCGGCCAAGGAAAAGGATGGCGGCAAGCGCAAGGCTAAGGACAAGGATAAGGATGGCGGCAAGTACAAGGATAAGGACAGCGGCAACCACAAGGATACGGCGAATGACGGCGGCAAGCATAAGGATAAGGACAGCGGCAAGCAGAAGGACAAAGGCGCTGACAAGGACAAGGACAGCGGCAAGCATAAGTACAAAGGCAGTGGCAACGAGAAAATCAAATGCACCGATAAGGATAACGACGCTGGCAAGACTCGGAGCAAGGATAAGGATGATAGCACGGGCAAAGACGGCGGCAAGCACAAGGACAAGGCCAGCGGCAAGAACGCAGATAAGAATGCGGACGGCGGCAAGCATAAGGACAAGGACAGCGGCAAGCATAAAGATAAGGACACTGGCAAGGATACGGCCAAGGGCAAGGCTAAGGACGCTGACAAGGGCAGCGGCACGGGCAAGCGCAAGGGCGCTGAGATGTCCGATTCGGCTCCTGCTTCCAAGAAGAAGTCCAAGAAGGCGAAACCGCCGATCACCAGCAGCAGCTCGGGCTCGGACAGCGACAGCAGCTCGGACGCCCCGCCTCCGCGCGGGCGCGGACAGCGAGGACCGTCTGCGCCCCCGACCGAGACCGAGAGGGAGCGCAAGGCGCGCGAGAAGGCAGAGAAGAAGGAGAAGGCAGACGCAGATAAGAAGGAGAAAGATCTCAGGCTCCTGGTCACGCGCTCCCTGGCCAAGATCGCGATGCCCATGTCCAAGCTGGAGATGGCGATGCAGTCTGGCACCCCAGGGGCCAGCAAGATCCCAGAGGCCATCATGACGCATGCCACTGGGCTGCTGGAGAAGCTGAGCACGATGAAGAAGGTCGGAGAGAAGATCAATAATAACAAGGCCTACCCGTCGACGTTCACGTGGACAGCGGAGGAGGTCCACGCCTGCGCGCAGCAGGCGACCGCGCAGGCCCAGGTGGTGAGCACGATGGCCAAGTCGATGGCAGCCCTCCCTGGCTGAGCCGACGATGGCCAGGACGTCGCCCCCTGAGGGCGCGATTGCCCGCGGCGCGCCCGCGCTGCGGCGCGCCGCGCCCCGACGAGTGGACAGGCGCTTGTCGGCGAGTGCGGTTGGAACAGAAAAGGGAAAATGGTAAGCGATGTCGATCGCTCGGCGGGGGTGGAGGGGGTAAGCGATGTCGATCGCTCGGCGGGGGTGGAGGGGGGAAGCGACGACGATCGCTCGGCGGGGGTGGAGGGGGGAAGCGATGACGATCGCTGGGGCGAGCATGAGAGCGACGTCGATCGCACGGCGGGGGTGGAGGGGGCAAGCGATGTCGATCGCCCGGCGGAAGAGGGAGAGAGAGACAGAGAGAGAGAGAGAGAGAGAGAGAGAGAGAGGGAGAGGGGGAGGGAGAGGGAGAGGGAGAGGGAGAGGGAGAGGGAAAGGGAGAGGGAGAGGGAGCGGGATAGGGAGAGGGAGAGGTGGAGGGGGGAAGCGATTGCGATCGCTGGAGGGGGGAAGCGATGAAGCGATAGCGATCGCTTGGGCGGGCGGGGCGAGGCTGGGCACACAATAGCCGCGTCGGCTCGAGGCTCGACCGCAGGGGGTTGGTGGCGAGCCCACCGAGCCTCTCCGAGCTCGGCGCGCGATGGCCGCTTCGGCCCGCGCCTCTGGAACTGCGATGGCCGCGCGAACGATGGGTGACGTCGTCGGCGACAGCAAGGCCAAACGGCGCAAACTATCCGAGCTCATCCGCACGAGTGGGATCACGGGCAGAGCCGTCGCACAGCTCGCCAAGAAGATCTCGCATCAGCCTGACGTTGTCGAGCACGTAACCCGACAAAATATCCGTAACACCTTGGCTGACGTGCTCAACGCCGTCTCGACGACCATCCAGCTGCCCGTGGACGGCGGCGGCGCGCCCTTCGAGTGGACGATCGCCCGAGTCGACAAGCTCCTGAATTACATGTGTCGTGAAAGCACATCGTGCAGTGGGCGATTCGCGGAGGCGGTGAGCAGCGCCCGTGGCGCGCCGCTCAATCTGGTGTTGTATGCTGACGAAGTCACGCCAGGCGACGCATTGGCCCTTCGGCACGATCGGAAATTCTGGGTATTGTTCTTTACCGTCACAGAGTTCGGCGTTGCACATCTGCACAACGAAGAGCTGTGGCTGACGCTGGGGGTTCTGCGGGCAACAGTGAGCGAGAGCGTGGACGGCGGCATCTCATGCGTTGTTCGGCTCCTCCTTAGGGAGGTGTTCTTCGGGCGCAGCAGGCTGGCGAGCTCTGGCGCGCCCGTGACGCTTGCCAACGGCACCTCGGTGCTCGTGCGGGCGCGGGTTGGCAAGATTCTCGCCGACATGGACGCTCACAAAGGCATCCTATGTTTGAGGGGCGCCAACGGCTGGAGGCCGTGCTTGAAGTGCAAGAACGTGATCATGAAGTCTGCCTCCGTCGGCGGCGACGGCGGCTATTTCGTCGACATATGTTGCCACGAGTTCGCGCGCTTCGACGCGCAGTCAACCGACGACGCGTGGAAGCTGTGGGACGACCTCACCGCTGCGTGGGCGACCGCGGGGTTACCTGGCCATGCGTCGAAAGCTGACTTCAAGAAGCTCGACAAGGCCGGCGGTTTCAACTATCATCCCAACGGCCTGCTAGAGGATAAGGAATTGCGGGCAGTCGTGAAGCCGTCCGACACGGCATATGACAGCATGCACAACCTGTGGAGCAACGGCACCGTTGGATGGGAGGTGTTTGCGTTTACGACGGCGTGCAATAGCAAGGCGAGCATCACCTTTCCCGATTTCCACAGGTTCACGCGGCGCTGGCAGTTCCAGCGCGGGCGCTCGCGAGCTGTACACAATATGTTCTCGCCTGGGCACGCGACCGCGTGCAAGAAGTCATTCAAGGCAGGCGCGAGCGAGCTGGCATCGCTCATCCACCTCGTGGTGGCGTTCGCCGAAGAGAAAGTCGTCGGCGTCGAGTCTCTCGAGCGCGAACTGGCGCCCCTCCGCGCGTGCGGCCTGCTGGCGCGCGCGTTCATGGACGTAAAGCGTGGGGCCGTCGCCCCTCGCAACGACTTCGTTGCATCGGCTGCAGTCCATCTGGGCTTGCACAAGCAGGCCTACGGCGTCCGCTACGCGAAGCCCAAGCACCACTACGTGCTCCACAACGCGGACCAGGAGCCCAAGGAGCTCGACTGCTTCGTGACGGAGCGCCACAACAAGATGGTAAAAGCAGTCGCCGAACCAGTGCTTTGCACCTCGCGCTTTGAGTGCACGGTGCTCGCGAGCGCAGTGTTGCACCAAGAGAGACAACACGAACAAATGGGGCCGACTGGCAACGCGCTGACGGGGACTGCAGCCGACTCCGACGAGTTGCGCTCCTTTGTCGGGGACGTCGACGTCTCCGTGCCGGTTTCGCTGCGCTGGGGCGGGCAAACGTACAGCGTGGGCGATGTGGTTCGCTCGCGCGGTGGCGAGATGTTCGTCCTCGACGCGTGCGCTGCCATCTCTGGCGAACTGCACGTCGTCGCGCGCGGGATCGAAATTTCAGCGCGCTCGCAGGGCAGGAGTACTGGGCGCGTGATCGACGAGTTCCTCATCATCAAGATGGCCGATGCCTGCCTGGAGCCCACGGTGTGGGCGTGGCGCGTGACGCGCAGAGGCGACTACGTAGTCTTGCACTCGTAGCGCCGCGCCGCGAGGAAAAGGAGAAAAGCGCCGCGCCGCGGGCGGGGGGGGGGGATGCAGGGAGCGATGGGGATCGCGGGGGTGGGGGGGGGGGAGGGGGGCAGGGAGCGATGGGGATCGCTCGGCTGAAGCGATGGCGCTCGCTTGGGAAGGCAGGGAGCGATTGCGATCGCTTGGGAAGGCAGGGAGCGGTGGGCATCGCTCGGCTGAAGCGATTGCGATTCCTTGTGTTGGAGTTGAGGCTATCCACCCTATGGGTGAGAGGACGGCGCCCTCGTCGTCGTCGAGGTTGGTTTGAGAAGGTTTGGGGTTCTTGAGGTTTTGGGTTTAGGTTTTGGATTCTGGTGGTTTTGGGTACGTCGAAGTTGTTTTGGTGAGGTTTTGGTTTCTGGATGTTTTAGGTTTACGTATTGGGTTCTCTCTCCCCCGTCCCCCATCATCTCTCCAGTCCCCCATCATCTCTCCCGTCCCCCATCAACTCTCCCGTCCCCCATCGCCTCTCCCGTCCCCCATCGTCTCTCCCGCCCCCCCCTCGGGTGATGCAGGAGGTTGGGGCCTCTCGGAGGCGCTTTCGGCCGGCTGGACGGGCGTTCTTGGGAGCGATGGAGATCGCTGGGGCGAGCGGGGCGTGGCTTGGGAGGTAGCGATGGCGATCGTTTGGGCGAAGGGGCGAGGGGGGGTGGGGGCGGGGGTGCACGGGGAGGTAGCGATGGAGATCGCTTGGGCGAGGGGGGCGTGGATTGGGAGGTAGCGATGGCGATCGCGAAGGGGCGAGGGGGGGGAGGTAGCGATGGAGATCGCTTGGGCGAGGGGGGCGTGGATTGGGGGGTAGCGATGGAGATCGCTTGGGCGAGGGGGGGCGTGGATTGGGAGGTAGCGATGGAGATCGCTTGGGCGAGGGGGCGAGGGGGCGGAGGTGATGGGGGGTGGTGGTGGGTGGGTGTGGGGTGGGGGTGGGGGTGGTGGTGGTGGTGGTGGTGGTGGTGGTGGTGGTGGTGGTGGTGGTGGTGGTGGTGGTGGCGGTGGTGGTGGTGCGGGGGTGGGTGGGGGCGCTGGGAAATAGCGATGGCGACCGCTTGGGCGAGGGGGAGTGTATGGGGAGGTAGTAGCGATGGCGATCGCTCGGGAGTGGGTAAGGAGGATGGTATAGAGGAGGGGGTGATGAGGCGGAGGATGAGGCTTATTCGACCAGAGAGCGGATGGAAGTGGTGGATTGGGTGAAGAGCATCAGGGAGGGGGAGGGTTGGGGAGGGGGGGGGAGTCGGAGGCGGTGGAGGGCAAAGCGATCTCGATCGCTGTGCGGTCATTGCCGCTAGCTTAGCCGTCCACTGGTTAGCCGTTGCTGGCTCTGGCGGGCGCGCGCGCCCCCGTTGCCGCCGCGCTAGCATCATGGCGGCCGGCGCGCTGGTGGAACAGCTGGAGGCCGCCGCATCGTTCCTCACTCAGCTTGAGAAGGGGCGCGGCGGACACGTCACCGCGCGCGCGCATATGCAAAAACAAAGCGATGGGGATCGCTGGGCGGAGGTGAAGCGATGGCAATCGCTGGGGAAGGCGGGGGGCGATGGGGATCGCGGAGGTGTAGCGATGGCGATCGCTCGGGAGGGGGAGGAGGAGGATGACGAGCAAGCTGCTTTAACTGTTTTAACGCCGTTTTTGGCGCCAACTGCTTAAGCAGATTCAACGTCGCTTTGGGCGGACGGGGGGCAGTAGGAAGTGGAGGGGGAGAGCGATAGCGATCGCTGGGAGGGGGCAGTAGGAAGTGGAGGAGGAGAGCGATGACGATCGCTGGGAGGACGAGGAGGATAGCGATAGCTTGCCCCTCTCGTCCATCAGCGCCGTCTCCCGTTTCAGCGCCGCGTCCCTCTCCTCGATCGCCTTCTTCAGCTCCACCTCCGCCTCGTTCGTCGTCGCCGTCGTCGTCGACATCGTCGTCGTCGTCGTCGTCGCATCCCGCCTCGTCCAGCCATTGCGAGAACTGGCGGGCCCGCTCCGTCCTCCTCCCCTTCCCCCCCTTCCTCCCCTTCCTCCCCTTCCTCCCCTTCCCCCTCCTCCTCCTTCTCCCCTGCCTCCCGTCTTTCTCCTCCTCCTCTCTTTCCTCCCCTTCCTCCTCCTCCTCCTCCTCCTCCTCCTCCTCCTCCCCCCATCCTCCTCCTCCCAGCGATCGTTGTCGCTCCAGTTCTCGCAATGGCTGGACCGGGCGGGATGCGACGACGACGACGACGTCGACGACGACGGCGACGACGAATGAGGCGGAGGTGGAGCTGAAGAAGGCGACCGAGGAGAGGGGCGCGGCGCTGAAGCGGGGGGCGGCGCTGAGGGACGAGAGGGGCAAGCTGCTGACGGAGAAGGAGGAGGAGGCGAAGGCGAAGGCGGAGAAAAAGAAAAATAAAAAAGGAGAAGAAGGAGAAGAAGAAGAGGGAGGCGGCGGCGAAGGAGGCGGAGGCAAAGGCCAAGGCGAAGCCGAAGGGCCGCGCGCGGGCAAAGGGCAAGACGTGAGCGCCGCGCCTCCTCCCCCCCCCCTCCTCCCTCCCCCCTCAAGCAACAGTTAGGAATACTTATAAGTAACTTATATGTGCCCCTTAAGTAACTTACAGCGCGTGCGCTATGGTTACTTATAAGTAACTTATATCTAACTCAGGTAAGTAGCGTAAGTACAACTAAGATACTTAGACTACATATAGCTAGGGTGCAAGTGCGCTTAAGATCTTGAAGCCTTCAAGCACTCAGGCCCTCCCCGGGCGCGCCAGGGGGCCGGCGCGGGCGGGGTTCTGGTCGGAGCTGGCGCGACTGCGGCGCGGATCGCGGGGGCCTGACAGACGCGGGGCCCCCGGGGGGCCAGGGCCGAGGCCTGGGGCGCCGAAAATGCGAGGTCGCCCCGCGGCTGGGGAGCGTGATATCTATGAGGGGCGGGCCGGGCCCACTCTCGAAGCGCGCGGCCCCGTCGCCGCCGCGGCGGCCCTAGGCCTCGTCGGCAAACCCGACTTCCAACGGGCCGACAGAGACGCGTGGAAACCGCCCGAGACGGCCCGAGGGTTCTGAAGTGAATTGAGAAACTGGCCCGCCGAAGCAAGCTTGCTAGCCTAAGTGCCCGCTTTTGCAATTAAACTAGACCCCGCCAACCGCGGGCGCGCGAGGGGGGCGCCCGTCGCTTCCAACTACCTTGCGACTGGAACCCAAGCGTGGATGCACGCGCTGCCCCGGCGGCCGACCACTGACTCGACGCGCGCGTCTTCCCACGTCAATTCTCAATAAGAAATCGCATGACGCCTGCAACGCAACGCAGACGCCTCCGCCCGAACACTGCGTCGCTCACTCGCTCTGACGGGCCGCCGACACGCGGGCCAGGAGGCCCGGCCTCTCACGGCGCGCTCGGCCCCCATCGGCCTGTATGAACTTGCGAGTTTTGCAGCGCGCGGGCGCCCATCGAGTCACTTTCGAATCGACCTGGCCCCTGAGCGAACTCGCGCACGGCATCTCCCCGGGCGGCGACGTCGCGAGCGAAGATCTGCCTGGCCGGGCGCTCGGCAGCCGCGCTCTCTCGACCGGGCCCCCATGGTATTTCGCTCGCCCGTGGCAAGCTGCCGCGCCTGCGGCGTCGCCAGCGTCGCCGCCGCCCGAGGCTGGGCCTGAGCGAGCATCCGGCCCTCGGCCGCCTCCGCCGCCATTTCCGCCGCCGCCGCCTTGGCGGCGGTCGCCGCCGCGAACTCCGCCGCGGCGGCGCCAGCGCTGGCGTCGCCTCTGCTTGCGCCAATGGCCGCGGCCTCCGCCGCCGCCGCTGGGCCCGCCCCCGCCGCCGACGCCTCTGGGGCACGGGGGGGCGCGGGCGCGGGCCGGGCGGGCGCGGGGGCGCCCGACTCGCGGCACTTGGCGGCCTGGAGCTCTGCGCCGTCTTTGGCGGCCTTGATGTTTGCCCGCTGCTGCCGCTCCCTGAACTCGCTCGCGTACTTTTGAAACTCCTGGACCATTTGCTCCTTGGCCTGCTCCGCCCGCGCATTCCCCCCCGGGCCCGCCTCTCTTGGGCTCGCCAGGAAGGCCGCGCCACAATGCACCAGGGACTCCTTGTTGAGCATCACGGGTTCGACGGTCCGGGCGTCGCGAAGGAAGGACCTCTGCTGGGGCCCCTCCGCCGCGATACTCTCGGACCAGCTGTTCCGCGCCCGCAGCGGTCTTCACCGTTCTCGGCAGGTCGCTTTCCGCCTGCTCGAGATTTCGGCGCATCGCCTCATTAAGGTTACTTGCCTTGTCGCAGGCCCTGGTCGCATCCCCCCCATGCATTGGCGGCCTCGACCAGGCGCGCCGCCCCGCTTTTAAACGGGGCCGCCCGCTCCGCAGCCGCCTTTGATATCTCCCCAAGTGCCCGCGAGAGCCACTTCGGGTTTCGAGGCCAGCGTGGACTGCTGGTCCGGGACTGGGGCCAAGGCATGCACTAGCGAAACAATCCCGACGCGAATACTAGGGGCTAGCCCCTCCTGTAATTCGGCGTCTCCACGGGGAACCATGGCGCCGCATTTGAACTGGAAACCACAAGCTTGGAGTTCGTTGTTGCTGACGCGGTCTCCGCCGTGCCTGCGGGTGGTGAAACACTGTTGCTGGAAATGCCCTTGCTTGCACATGCTGAAGCCCGAGCCGCGGTGGCCATCCAGGTGCGAAGACGCGCCGAAGAAGACATCCCAAGCTTCGCAAAGACGGGCCCGCTGCCGTCGATGCCATGCGGGCCCCGACGTGGGTATGATGACGCGACCTGGGCAGGTCCAAATTGAGGGTCGGCCGAATTGTCCCGAACGGCTAAATGCAGGCTCGAGAACAGGAGGACGAGGAGAAGGAGGATGAACCCTCACCTGTGGGTCTTTGCTCCGGTGGACGCCTCGAGTGAGAAGGGCGCGTGTCTTGACGTGCCTGCGTGCCAAAACTCGGCTGCGGGCTTCGAGGAGAGCCAGACTTCCCGCAAGCGCGCATGCAATTATACGTCCAGTATATTACGTCATGAATCAAAAGCATGGCCAGCCGACATTCGGGCACAGACTCGGGACCTTCGTGCAGAAACATACGCTGCACGGGGGGGCACGCGGGAAACCACGAAGGCAGAGCGGGGACGACGAAGACAACAGAGGAAAAAGAAACGGACGACGAAGACAACAGAGGGACGACGAAGACAACAGAGGGAAAAATGAGCCACCTCATCTCCCCAGACTGCACATCACACGAACCTGCAGATACCTGTTCCCTGTCGGAACCTGTGGGTGGTGGGTCAGAGGCATTGCAAACAGTGCGGAGATAGGCGCCCCCGATACACGGTGCAAGGTTGCAGTTTGAGATCAGCGAATTCTCAGGACACGATCGCCGACGCGGGGGGGGCCTCATGCCAAAAAGTACCTCACGCACCTCAGAACAGCAAGAGCAGGGGAAGGGTGAGGAGACCTCCGCCGAAGTAACGTGTAGGTCTTTCTCTGCAGCCCCATGGTGTCAGGGTCCGTGAGCGCAGGAGCGACCGCTGTGAATTCTCTCCAACACTCCGCCAGGTCATGCGTGAGCGGCTGCTTCCACCAAGTAGGGAAACGAGGGAGGAAAAGGTCATCACTGTCTGAGACTCCATTGAACATGGGGTCGAAACGCGGCATGGCGTCACCAATCTCACTGGACCCCGAGGCGGCACGAAACATAGCAGCACGCGCAAAACAGACAAGGCCTTTGGGCTCAGCCGCTACCCCGATATTCTCGACCCTACGAAGAATGGAACTAGGGATGACGTGGCGCGGCGCGCAGGTAAGCAACTGCAGTGCAGTATGCTCAGTGGCCATCACGTGCCTGGTGATGAGGTCAGACTTGCCAAACGTGGGAAGGGAGAGGCAGACCAAACACATCAGAAGCACGAAAACAAGTAGGACAAGGGAGAGGAGGCGGAGGAGGCGGAGGAAGAGGAGAAGGAAAGGAGGAGGAAAATAACTAACGCCACAGCTTCACGCTCAGGTTGGTCTAGCGTAAAAGCGGAGGAGAAGAAGGAGAGGAGGGAGAGAAAAAGGATGGCAAGGACGAGGAAAAACAAACGGGAAGGGAGGAGGAGGAGGAGGAAAAGGGAGCAGGGGAGATATGATAGGACAGAAAAGGGGGAGGAGACGGAGGGAACTGGAGTTCTGAGCACCAAAGGCCAAGTCATCTCGCGCTCCAGACGGGAAGGCGGCAGACGGAGAGGGCGAAGGAAGGACGGCAAGGCGGGAGGGGTGGCGGAAGAGAGGGTCGAGGAAAGGAAGTGGAGACGATGGAGGTGGTCGGGGAACTTACTGACCTGGGTCAATCCAGACCCAGGCCAGTCAGTCTTTGCAAGATCCTGCGAGATCCTTCAGAATCTGGCACCCAAGCCAGGGTCAATGCAGCCTTGGCCCTGCAGGATTCTACAAAATCCGGCGCTCTGGCTGACCCCCGTCTGCATTGACCCCCGTCTCAAGGTGGGGAACGGGGAGGGCCCCCAATGGGCCTCCCTGCGAAACCAAATCTCAGCAGGCCCTGCGCTGACTAGGCCCCGAGGCCGTCAGGGACCGACTGTGGATAGAAAGAGCTCCCAGGGAAGGGGTCCAGACCTCTTGGGACCCACGCTGTGAGCACCGCGGCGTCGTATGTCCGGAAGGGGCACAGTGGAGGGCGAGGGCGAGGGGGAAGACGAAGGGCACGCATTAGCGAAGAGGACGAGGAGAACAAGGAGGGGCGGGCGGAAGGGGGAGGAGGAGGAGGAGGAGGAGGAGGAGGAGGAGGAGGAGGAGGAGGAAGAGGAGGAGGAGGAGGAGCGGGAAAGGAGGAGGAGGAGGAGCGGGAGGAGGAGGAGGAGGAGGAGGAGGAGGAGGAGGAGGAGGAGGAGGAGGAGGAGGAGGAGAGGAAGAAGACATGGAAACATAATCTCGCCCAGACCACGGGAGAAGTGCCGGCGGTGACGGCGATGGTGATGGCGATGCCTTTTTTCGCGCGGGGGCAGGAGGATTCGAGGATCCGAGGTCGGGTGAGTAAAGAGGCCCCTGGAGGGCACGTGCTACACCCGCCCAAGATCCCTCGCTCTCGTGGCCCCCGTCTGCACGAAGGAGAGGGAGCAGGGGAGGGAGGCAGAAAGAGAGGACGGGGAGGCAGAGGGAAGGGGAAACAGGCAGGGAGGCAGAGAAGGAAGGGGCGGGGGGGACGAGGGTGGCAGGGGGGGGGTCAGGGGGGAAGGATGAGGAAGGGGCGGACAAAACAGGGACGGGGACAAATCAGAGGCGGAGGATGAAGTAACTGCAGAGGTGTGCGGGGAAGGAGGGGGAGTAGGGATAGAAGGGCGAGGAGTAGGAGGGCGCCGAAAAACATCATCATATGGGCGACTAAGAAGGCATAAGAACAAGCAGGAATCTGAACACCTCTAAGATTGGGGAAAAAACGCGACAAGGAGTTTTGGGGGGTGGGGGAGGGGAAGGGAGCCAACGACAGGACAACCATTGGGACGACCACCTCCAACCATCGAACATCCCCTCTCGGTCTCACCATTTACCGGCACCGCGGTCTGTCTACCGAATTCACTGTTCATGTGGTTCGACCTATCGACCTATAAGTATCGTTACCGGCCCCACGATATACGACCCCTCCAGAATCTGCGAGTAGAAGTGGGGGGTCGGCGGGGACGTCAGTCGCCTGCGAGGCTCTTAAGAAGACCGCCGCATATGCAGGTGGGACGAACACAACACACAACCGCGCATATGCCAGAACCATGTCAAAACCAATCACAAGAACAATGACAATATCATGAAAACAATATCAAACACAACAACGACTACAACAACAGCATAAGTATCAACAACAGCACCAACAACAACAACAGCAACACACAACACCGACCACAACAACAACTATCATTTTAAGACTGTTCGCTCCTCTCTGCTCGCGTGCCGTTCAACACGTGTATCCCAAACCCTCGGTACCCGCCCTTCTCGTCTCACGCGAGGAGCGCGATTCGTGCATACATTGTGAGGAAGTCCATCGCGAGAGCGCAGTGTTGTTATCCCACCAGCCCTTTGGGCGCAGGTAGTCTAACGATGTCTTTCTTCCCTCTTCCAAAACCCTCTCTTCCCCTTCGGAAAGAGGTTCACCCCTCCCCCATACCCCCCTCCCTTGGATCTGGACGGGGGGGTTCGCGAGGTGGCAGAGGGCCCCGTTCCTGTCAAGATGGCTCCAAGATGGCCTCCGAAAGCCCAAGATAACCTTCAAAACCACTCAAGGCAACCCAGCAAGGCTCAAGAAAACGAGCAACATGCTTCCAAGAGGCCCCAAAAAGGCCACAAGACGGTTCCAGGTGCTCTCAGAACTCCCTCGCCCCCCCCCCCCCGAGTAGCCCAACTCCTTCAGAAAGCTACGGAAAATCAATGATGTGTGCCTTCTCGCCTTTTCGTTTCCGATACGCTTCTTGGGACCTCAACGTGGCCCCACCATGGCCAAAGAAAACCCCAAGAAAAGCCCAAGAGGCCCCCAAGACAGCCCCAAGAGTGCCCAAGATCTTTCAGGAGCACCCCAAGAGGCGATGTTGCTGGCCCCGGAGGGGGGGGAAGGGGGGGGGCAAATCGGGACCCCCCCTCCTTTGCTCGATGGTTTCCAAGACGGCCCCAACAGGCACCCCATAGCTCGAAGGGGCCGCAACAGAACGCCAAGAGAGCCCCAAGAGGGTCCCGTTCGGGCCGTGAGACGCCCCCAAAAAACCCAAAAGGACCCCCAAACCCCCCAAAAGCCCTCTTAGGACCCCAAGACCCCCCAAACCCATTCAGAAATCCTCATCCTCCTTTTGTTCCTCCTCTCCCTCTTCCCCTCGCCCCCACGCGGCCCCCAAAAATAGCCCGAAGAGGCCTTCGAAGGCCACCCCCTTGCTCCCAGAGATCTTTCGGTTCATCCTGGTTGCTCGTTTGTTTCCCTAGATGTGTCTCTTCGTCCCTTTCCCCGTCAACTCTCATGGGCAGGGCTTTTGAATGGGCTGGTGGGGATTTTTTGGTTCGCGGGCGCAAACGGAAGGGCCGCCCGCCTGCCAAAGCTAACTGGTGGGGATATGTTTTGGTCGCGGGCGGACGCGGATTCGCAGTCGCCGAGCTGAGAGGTCCGGGCCACGGGAGTGTCAAATTAGCAACGCGCAAGCCTAAAAACACAGCGGCCGAGCCCGCGCTCAGAACCTACCGCCGGATGGGCCGCGGGCTGATGGGGAGCTGGCTGAGCTGACTGCAAACGGCCAGGGTAGCTGATGCACCATGCGAGTGAATTGGTTCCAGTACGCCCAAAGGAGGTCGTGACCTGCTCTGTAGCAACAGACCACACGTCTTCCGACCGGGGCGGTGCCACCAGACGGGCGAATCCGGTGAGGCGGCGCGCAGCCAGGGAGCTGAGCCCGATGAGTGCGAGGGCACATGAGCTCAAGTGGGTACCGCGGGAGGAGGTCACCCGGTACCTGATGGGCCTTGTCGCCACAGGGCGCCAAACTGGTGGGGATACGCGAAGCGTGAATAATACACAATGAAGGAATTTCACGCGGGAGCTGTTGTTGTAGCCGGGGAACCAAGGGCCCAGTTTGGGCAGGAAGACCTTCCCTATCAAACACCCAGAGGGGAACAATTTGCTTAACAAAAACTAGATGTGCACTGGTGGGGGTGATCAACAATATCTCTCTTCAAGAAAGAGAGAATCAACAACAAAGACATCATCAACAACAACATTAACAATAGTAACAACAACAACAACAGCAACAACAGCAATACTAAGTTTAAGACCGTTCGCCCTTATATGCTCGAGTGTCCAATAACGCGTATTTCCCAAACCCTCGATACCCGCCCTCTTCGTTTTCGATCGAACCCCTTTTGGGGGGTATACCTTTCTTCTCTGCAGGCCGCGCCCCGGCAAGCGGCGGGGCGGCCGCGGACCGTCGGCCTGGCCAGCGGCAGCGCTGATCGGCGGGGCGGCCGCGGACCGTCGACCCGACCCCAAGAGGGACGGACAGGGGACCGACCACGACGACGACGACGACGACGACGACGTCGAAGGGCGACAGCGGGGACACGAAGGGAATGGGTATGGGGCCACGAAAGGCGCGAACGAACGGCCACGAAGTGCAGATAATGCGGGGCCACAGAAGGCAACTATGGGGCCATTGAGGGTAGCAACTGGGCCAGGTAGGACAGTGAGGGGGACACAAACGGCGACAGCGGGGCCACGAAGGGCATGCACATGGGGCCACAACGAACGCGACTCCTGGGTGCCTGGGTGTCGGGAGCGCGGCGCTTGGGCAAATTGCAAGAAATTCCAACGCAAGGCTATTCTTCAATAAGTTGCAAGCACGTCTCCAGCGCGCGACTTCAGAGCGCCGGGAGAGCGATTCCTGAATAAAGTGTAAGGAGGTCCCAAGCGAGAGCGCGATTCCTGAATGAAATGCGAGGAAGTCTCGGGCGGGAGCGGGGGGGAAATCTCAGGCGGGAACCGTTGTTGTGGTAACCCGGGGGCCTGGGGCCCAGTTTGAGCAGGAAGACTTCCCCTGTCAAAAACAGGGTGCGAGCGTCGGCGGGCACACTTTGATTGAGAAAAAACAGTATGCACTGGTGGGGGGAGATCAATAATAACTATTCTTCAGAAGTGAGAATTCAACAACAACAACAACAACAACAACAATCATTTTAGCCGAACGCTCAGTGTTCTCCCCAGTGCCAGGGTTTTCTTGCGACACCAGCCAATACCCCCACTTCGTGGGGGGGCCGTTCAAGCTCTACCAAATATCCAAACGACTCTTCGAGACCACCCACACCCAGCTTCCCGCCCTATGACGTTGGGACACTTCACTTCGTGGCGTGCGGACGACCCTGGCTACTACACTGGCGTGGGGTACACACCCACAGAGGTTGATCACATCTGTTACATATGATGTGGTACACGGTACACGTGAGATGGTACGCAGTGCCAAGATAGTTGGTCACATTTTTGGGGCAAATTCGTGGGGATGCGATTACAGAAGTACATGTGTTACACTGATGTTATACAGTCCCAAGGATGACGCATGCATTGCTCATAGACTCATGGCGCTATGATCCTAACTCTCAGTGCCCAACGCGCGCGTGCACAGCCAGACGGAGGGAGAGAAACACATGTATACAAGGTTCGTGACATACGCACGGTCCACCATGTTGTAAACGATCGCATGCACGGTAAGTTCTGAAATTATACGTATGTACAAGCAGACATGCGAGGGAGAAAGGGAGATGGCCATCGACAGTTCCAATACGGCTCCAAGGCGGAAGAGGGGGAGGAGGAGCAGGACAAGGAGGAAAGGAGAGAAGCGAGAAAGGAAGAACGCAGACGGCGCGGCTCTGGACACAAAGGGGTGCCATACTTTCTCCTGCTTTCGCAAACAGGTCCAGTCACACGTAGGGGTATTTCATATGTTTTCTGAACATCGCATCTTGAAATTATTGAAAACCCGCGTAGGATTTCGACATGCGGCGCGGCGCCGCGCGCAGCACTTCGTCTCATTTTTTGCAAGGGATGGTGGCCCTCGCAGGCGCGCAGCCGTTGTTGGAGAAGTTCAAAGCACCTGAAGAAGTAGCACGCAAAGACCCTTTTGACAGAAATGTTTAAAAAGTGGTGTGTTTCCTATGAATCCGCAAGAGCGCGCGGAAGGACATTTTGACAATTTTTTCTTAAAAAACCATTGGGTTTTTGATGTTTTTATGTTAAAATCGTTACGAAACCTAAGGTTTTGGAAGGATTTCGTCTTGCGAGCGCGAATGTCCACTTTACCTTATTTTTTGCAAGGGATTCTTGAAATTTGATCAACTAAGAACAAGAATTTTCATTTTCTATTGTTTTTTGCAAGGGAAAACGAGCGTCAACAAAAAACCGGATCCGGGGGTAATCCACTTTTCTGAAGCTTTCGCAGAAAAATGATGAAAATGTAGCTGCGGCCTAGGTTTTGGGCGGGGGGCGTGCACCAGGGGGTCCAACAATAATAATTCTTTAGAAGTAATAGTGTTCAACAACAACAACAACAACAACAAGAAGAACAACAACAACAACAACAACCACAACAACAACAACAACAACTATCATCAATTTGAGACTGCCCTCTCCTATCTACTCACGTGCCAATCGACACGTATATTCCAAACCCTCGGTACCCGCCCTCGTCGTCTTCGATCTTACCCCTTTGGGGGCATATCTTCCTTACCTGCCACGCGAATTTAGTGCAGCCCCTAAAAAACAATGGAAGAAAGGACGGGAGGAAGGGGGAAGGATAATAATAGAACGCGAGAGCAATTAGCAGAAGGGGGGGAAGAAGAAAAAAACATGTGGTATAACCAAACGGGCAGTCCCGAGGGCAGGTCGGGAAGGCGGGCCCAGGCGACCAGGTCGAGCAGGCGGGTTGCTGAAGCGTGGGTCCTGCATGGATCCAAGGAAGTCTCGAGCGATAGTGCGATTCCCAAGTAAACCGTGAGAAAGGCCAAAGCGAGAGCGTGATTCCTGAGCGCAGGGGGCGCATGGTCGCAATGATTGCGAGGACGTCCCACGCGAGAGCGCGATCCGTACATAAATTACGAAAAAGTCCCGCCCGAGAGCGCGATTCTTCAATACGCTGCGGGGGGATATCCGGCGGGAGCCGTTGTTGTTGTAACTCGGGGGCCGGGTGCGCAGTTTGAGGACACATTTCCCTGATATAAAACAGGGTGCGAACCCCAGGAGGGGCGTTTCAAATGGAAAACACACACATATGTTATGGGAGGGGGAATCAACAATAATTGGTCTTCAGAGACGAGAGTTCAACAAACATCATTTTTAATAGTGTTCGCTCCATTTTGCTCGCGCGCCATTCAACACGTGTATCCCAAACCTTCGGTACCGGCCCTTTTCGTCTTCGATCCTGCCCCCTTGAGGTCTAGCCCCCATGCTTGCCATGTGGAATGGAAATCGCGTACGGCCTAAAGCAGGGGAGCACAAGACATATGTAAGGGGGAGGGAGGAGAATGGCGCACGAAAGAACATAGCAGGACGGGCGCTAGGAATATAAAACAACGTGGCAGAACAAGACGGGCACATCGGCGGCCAGACCCTAGGGCGGGTCGGGACGGCCGGCCCAGGCGGCCAGGTCGAGTAGGCGGATTGCGGAGGCATGAGTCCTGCATGAACCGCGACAAAATTTCGAACGATAGCCCGCACCCCCAAATAAATCGTGAGAGACGCCGGTGCGAGAGCGTGATCCCTGAGTGTCAAGGGCGTGGCGTCGGAACAGCTTGCTGAAAAGTCCCTGCCGCAAGCGTGATTCCTACATACATTGTGGGAAATCTCGCACGAGAGCGTGATTCTGCAACGCCTTGTAATTAAGTATCAAGCGGGGGCCGTCGCTGTTGTTTTAAATCGGGGGGCACGGGGGAATGGAGACCGATCGCAACCACTTCGGACCGATCGTTGACCACTTCGGACTGATCACAACCAGTTGCGATCAGTCCGAAGTGGTTGCGAAGTTTTTGGGTCGTTTCGCTCAGGTTTCGATTGAGGGGGAGATCATAAAAAGCGCTTCTGGGTGCACGGTACTCCCTTAAGCCGCCCAGAGAGGATCTGAAAAAGCGGCTGCCATCGGTCCGATCACCGGCAGCCGATCATGATCTCAACTATACACGTGTACGTGAGCTCGAAGGTAGCCATGATCCGCATACGATTCCTATGTGACTCGTATACGATTCCTGTGCGATTCGTTTACGGCTCCGATGTGATTCGTATACGGTTCCGATGTGATTCGTGTATTCCAATGCGATTCGCCTCCTAGGGAATCCTAAAGATGCCTAGGAGTCCTACGAATCACCAGATTCCTGAGAGGGCTGCTGATGGGGACCCTAGGAATTCCGAGGGCTCCTACAACTTCCCAGATTCCTGGGTGGGCCTCCGAAAGCATCCTAGGAATTCGAAAGGAGCCTACCAATTGCCAAATGCGTGAAGAGGGCCTCCTAGGGAACCCTAACAATTCCTGTGGGCCTGGCCAACTCCCAGGATCCTGGAAGGGCCTCCTAGGAAGTCCTAGGGATTCCGCAGGACCATCCCAAGTGCCAGATTCCCGAGAGGGCCTCTTAGGGAAACGTACGAACTCCAGGCGATCCTGCCAAGCCCCAAGGTTCCTGAGAGGGCTGCCTAGCGACTCCCAGGAATTTCCATGGATTCTATGTATTGCCCAGATTCCTGAGAAGGCCTTTTAAAGATGCCTCGGGGTTTCCAGGGACCCCACCAAATGCCAAGAGTCCTGGCAAGGCCTCCTGAGGAATCCGGAGAATGTCTAGGGATCCTTCCAAGTGCCAGATCCCCACGGAGACTCCTAAGGGAATCCTAAGAATCCCACGGGACCCCTCTAATCCCCTTCCATAGATGGCCTCCTAAGCAATCATCGGAACTCCTGAACATCCTACCGATTTCCAGATTCCTGAGAAGGCCTCTTAGGGAATCATCGGGATCCCCAGGTACCCTACCTATTCCCAGATTCCTGTGAGGATCTCGTGAGGAACCCTAGGAATGCTTATGGGGTCCTACAAATTTAAAAACCTGGGAAATCCCATCCAAACCAATACTAAGAATTCCTACGAATGCCGGTACTTGCACGAATTCCGGGAACATTCGACTAGCCCCAAGCCCCTCCAGGGCGCAAGCCGCGTGATACAAACCCTAGAAGTAATAGTAGTAGTAGTAGTAGTAGTAGTAGTAGTAGAAGTAGTAGTAGTAGTAGTAGTAGTAGTAGTAGCAGCAGTAGTAGTAGTAGTGGCAGTAGTAGTAGTAGTAGTAGTAGTAGTAGCAGAAACCGTAGTAGTAGAAGTAGAAGTTGAAGTAGTGGTGATGGTAGTAGTAGAAGTTGATGGTGTTGCTGTTGTTGTGATAGTAGTAGTAGTAGTAGTAGTAGTAGTAGTAGTAGTAGTAGTGGTAGTAGTAGTAGTAGTAGTCGTAGTAGTAGTAGTCGTAGTAGTAGTAGTAGCAGTAGAAATGGTAGCAGTAGTAGTAGTAGTAGTAGTAGCAGTAGCAGTAGTAGTAGAAGATGAACTAGTAGTAGTAGTAGTAGTAGTAGCAGGAGTAGTGGCAGTAGTTGTAATAGCAATCGTAGACGTAGCAGAAGTAGTCGTAGTAGTAGTAGTAGGAGTAGTAGTAGTAGTAGTAGTAGTGGTAGTAGTAGTAATAGTAATAGTAGTAGTAGTAGTAGTAGTAGTAGTAGTAGTTGTAGTAGTGGTAGTAGTCGTAGTCGTAGTCGTAGTCGTGGTGGCGGTGGTAGTAGTAGTAATAGTAGTTGTCGTGGCAGTGGTAGTGGTAGCAGTAGTGGGCGTGGTAGTGGCAGTAGTAGTAATAATAATAGTAGTCGTGGTAGTAGTAACAGTAGTAGTAGTAGTAGTAGTAGTAGTAGTAGTAGTGGTAGTGGTAGTGGTAGTGGTAGTAGTAGTAGTAGTAGTAGTAGTAGTAGTAGTAGTAGTAGTAGTAGTAGTAGTAGTAGTAGTAGTAGTAGTAGTAGTAGTAGTAGTAGTAGTAGTAGTAGTAGTAGTAGTAGTAGTGGTGGTGGTAGTAATAGTAGTAGTAGTAGTAGTAGTAGTAGTAGTAGTAGTAGCCGTCGTAGAAGTAGTAGTAGGTCGTAGATGTAGTAGTAGTCGTGGTAGTAGTAACAGAAGCTCTGCAGAAGCTCTGCATAAGCTCTGCAGAGGCTCTTGGATCGGTTGCAAAACGGTACTCTCCACAAAGATTTGCATAGGAACCCTTCAGATTGCGATCAGTTCGTTTCCAGCGGTTGTAATCTGACCGAATTAGTTTCTGAACAGTCCGAAGTGGTTGTAATCAGTCTTATTCTCGCCAGGGGCTCCATCTGAGTCTAGAGACTTCCCCTTGCAAGAAACAGTGTGCGAGCCCCGGGAGGAGCAGCACTTACATTCAAAATTATGTGGTCGCCGAAGGGGGGGTAAACAAAACATCTTCTTCAGAAGTGATAGTTGAACAGCAGCAACAGCAACAGGAACAGCAACACCACCACCACCACCACGAACAATCATTTCAAGACTGGTCGCTCCTATCTGCTCGCGTGCCATTCAACACGTAGAGTCCTAACCCTCGGTACTTGCCATCTTCGTCTTCGATCGTGCCCCCTTTGGGGTCTATCTTCCTAGCCTGCAACGTGCATAACGCAGCCCCTAAAACAGGGGAAGAGAGGACGGATGGTAGGGGGAGGGAAAAGGACCACGACAGATTATAGCAGGAGAGGGGGCTAGGAGCAGAAAACACGTGGCACAACCAGACGAGCAGATCGGGCAGGAAGACCCTAGCAGGCGGGTCGGGAAGGCGGGCCCAAGCGACCAGGCCAAGCAGGCGGGATGCTGAAGCGTGAGTCCTGCCTGAATCGCGAGGAATTCTCGAACGTTAGCGCGATTTTCAAAACAGATTGAAACAGGCCAGAGCGAGAGCGTGATTCCTGAGTGTCGACGGCGCGGCGTCTGAATAAATTTCGAATTCCCGTGCGAGAGCGCGATTTTGTAATACACAATTGAAAACACAATGTGCACCGATGGGGGATCAACAATAAGTGTTCTTCAACAGTGAGAATTCAACGGAAGAGCGTACACTCCAGCCCTGGTGCGATGCCGCACGTTCAACGGTCACACCAGTGTGAAGCAACGCACACCCTGGCCCCGTGGGTTACGCGTTGGCGCTCACGGTGTGACGACGACTCCTTCAGCCCTGCGGGGGACCCCCTGCGGCAGCGACACGCCAGGGTAGAGGGCAGAAAATCCACCCCGATAATAACACCTCCCACACGCGAAGCCGTTTAGCAAACGCACCCAAAGAAGGAATCAAACAGGGCAGGGCTGTTTAATAACGCCCAGGGCCGTTTAGTAAACGCCAATTGTCCGGTCCGGGTGGTTCTTCCTCCTTTGACAAGGTGGGCAAACGTACACTCCGGCCCCGTGACTCACATCATCCGAACTGTGGTCTCCACAGAAACAGCTCCCCGCGTGCTGCCGCCTTCTCCGGCCTCGTGCTTGGGCCCCTGCGAAATCCTATCCTCTGGGGTCCTGGCGAATCCTTGGCTTGGGAGTTCTGCGGGATCCACAAGAATCGTCTGGAGTCCTGAATCATCCTCCGTCATCCCTTGGAATCTGGAGGAAGCCTGTGTGATTCTCTGGAGCCTTGAGAAATCTTCAGAAGTCTCAAGAATTTCTCTGGGCAGTGTTGAGGAATCCTGGAGATCCTTGGGAAATCCTGGTGGATCCGGGGGAATCCTTTGATCCCTTAGGATCCTGGAGGATATGGAGGAACCTTGGGGATACGAAAGAGTCCGAAGAACTCCTCAAAGATCACACATGATCCTCAAGAATCCGTGAGGGGCTTGAGACATTCTGGTTGATCCTGAAGACTCCTTGGAAATGTTGGTGGATCCTGAAGAATCCTCAAGGATCCTGAATCATCCTAGGGGGCGGTCCCGAATAATCTTTTTTGGTGTTGGGGAATCCTGCGGAAATCTGAAGACTCCTTGGGAGTCCCGAAGAGTCCTGAAGAATCCGAATGACTCCCGAAGGATTCTGAGGAATACGGAGGGACCCTGACATGTTGCGAAAAAAACTCAGGAATCCTGGGGGCGGGGGTCCTGAGGAATTCTCGGGGACCCTCAAGAGTCCTTTGGAATCCTGGGGGACACTGAGGACTCCTGAGGTGTCCTGGAGAATAATGATGGATCCTGGAAAATCCTGATGGGCCCTCGGGGATCATCATGGGAAATACGGAGGAGGTCCTAGGAAATACTTGGGAATTCTGGGGGATGCTGAGGAATCCTAGGAGATCCCGAGGGATCGTGCGGGATCTTGAGGGATCCAGTGGTCTGGGGGATCCTGATGCATCCTGGGGGGCCCGAAAAATCCTGCTGACTCCTGAAGGATCCTGGGGGAATCCTGAAGAATCCTCAGCAATCCCTGGTGATCCTCTAGAGGGGCCTCCCAGATGGGGTCGGAGTAGATGGGGTCGGATGTTCGCGCGACATTGGTGACGCATCGGCGATACATAGGCGATGCACCTGCAACGTCGGTAATGCACTGGCGACGTCGGCGCGGAGAACAGCGGGCTCCACATCGAGCCGCATCGCCGATGCATCGACGATACGGCGCGCTCCTCCGACCCCATCGCCCGGAATGCTGGCGCCCTCTCCGGCCCCGTGGGGGGCCTGCCGCCGCCGCCCCCCGTGTCGGCGCCTGCTCTGGACCCGGGGGAAGGCCCGCGGCTGCCTGGAGCGCTGCTTGCCCGTAAGGGTAACAGCTCGGGGACGGTGTTAACGATGTCCCGAACAACAGCAACAACCTCAACAACAACAACAACAACCACAACAACAATAATGACAACCACCACCACCACCACCACGACAACAACAACAACAACAACAACAACAACAACAACAACAACAACACCAACAACAACAACAACAACAACAACAGCAACAACAACAACAAAAACAACAACAACAACAACAACAACAACACCAACAACAACAACAACAACACCAACAACAATAACAACAACAACAACAATAACAACAACAACAACAACAACAACAACAACAACAACAACAACAACAACGACAACGAAAACGAAAACGATAACGAACACAAGCAACAACAGCAGCAACACCAACAATCACGACAACAACAACAACCACAACCACAACCACAATCGCAACCGCAACCACAACTAAATTTAAGACTGTTCGTTCCTATCTGCTCGCGTGCCATTCAACATGTATATCCCAAACCCTCGGCACCCGCCCTCTTCGTCTGGGATCGTACCCTTTGGGGTATATCTTCCTTGCATGCCACGCGCAACTAGCGCAGCCCATAAAACAGCTGAATAGAGGACGGATAAAAGGGGGAGGAAGTAGGATTCCAGGATGGAGCACGAGAGAATCTAGCAGGAGGGGGGCACTATTATGTTGCAGCGTGTTCGAAACCTTGAGGCGGCGACGACACCGACCGAATTTGACAGAAATCCATCGGGTAAACGGTGGGTACGGCCATCGGGAAAACCATTACTTCAAACATCGGTACAACCATCGGGACAACCATGCAACCATGTGGACAACCATCGGGACAACCATAGGGGCAACCATTGGGGAAACCACGGGACGACCCCGCCCAAAAATACGGCAGACGAGGGACTTCTGCTCGACTTCGCCCCACTCCTCGCGTCCGCGCACGCAGCTTCGCCTCGCCCGCACGCAAAGCACGGACACGAGACCGAAGCAAATATCCTGGTGGAGGGTCCGCGTTTCACTTCGATGTACCCAACCCCCGACCTTTGACTGGGGGATGAGGAGGACATTGGGGATTGAGAGGAGAAATGAGCAGGACGAGGAGGTATGAAGGACGAGGAGGAATGAAAGATGAGGAAGAACAGGGCAGCGATCAGCCTGTCCTCGTCGTCCTCCTCGTTATCCCCTGTCCTCAACAATATTCGTCACAGGGGCGACGAAGGAGGAAAGGACACGGAGAAAAAAAGGGGGGAGTAGCGCATGCCAGAAACGAAAAAAGCGAGGAGGGACGAAAGCAGTGAGAAAGATGAAAGAAATGATGCGGAGCGCACCGTCTGCAGCTGCCCCGGGCGGCCTCCCCGTGGAAGCCTTGCCCTTCCCCGACATCCTCGCACCGTGAACACCTCACAGCGGACTCGTTTTTGGCAATCCCCAGCTCTCGCTTGCCCTTGCTGGGCCCAGGGGCAGTCGCAAACGCCTCAGGATGGAAAAAAAACGCCCCTGGGGAGCGGTCCAGCCCTCTGGGGTGCCAAATTGTGAAGATCACGACGTCGGATGTCTGGGATCGTCGCGACAGACCCGCAGAAACTATGCCGTGCGGAAGCCTCCGGCGTGGCCAAGACGGACGCCTCTGGACAGAAGCGACCCGGGCGGGCTCATTGCGCAGCGGCAGGGCGGCCCTGGGGTCACGTGGGAGTCCTGCGGCTGCCCTGGATCGGCCACGACCGAAGCGTCCTCCTCCTCCTCCTCCTCCTCCTCCTCCGCCTCCTCCTAACCGTGTCGGCCCAGGCGATCTGGGCTTGCCCGAGTGTGCTTCGACGCGGCTCGCTCGGGCGGGTCACGGATGGCGACTAAGCGTCCTTCTTGACCGTGTGGGAAGTGCGCGAGGTTGTATGGCACTGCGTTCGCAAACTACGCCCACCGCGCCCACAGCCTACGCTGCGGCAAGCGGGCGCCAAAAAGAGTGCCGGAGAAGCAAAAAAACACTATGGAAATGGTGGAAGGCCCCACACTCCGTGGCAGATCAACAAGAACAGGTGGGAGGACGGTCCGCCTGTTTCGCTACTTGGACTGCGCCGAGATGAGCCAAAGGCACCACCAGCGTCAGCCCCAGTCGATCAGGCAACGGCGAGAGCAATGCCTGAGACAATGGCAAAGGCGCATGGAGACGACAGAACAAAGTGGCCTGGTCAGGCGCAGAGTATGGTGCAGCTATGGGACAAGGCGGTGGCAGACAGGCTTGCAGAGAACCAGCCTGTGGACGTCACCAAGCTCACCTCTTGCCAGTTGGGACAGCGCCTCCAAGGCACGAGCAATAATATCATCAAGTCTGAGGAGCGACTCAAGGAGCGCGAGGAGGAGTTTCAGCGTGCTCTGGTCAGTCGTGACGCAGAGAAGCAGGTCGTGGACAACCACAAACAAAAGAAGCAACAGCTCGAGAAGGCCAAGCCCAAAGCCTTCCTACGAGAGCAAGCCAGCGGCGCGGATAATCCAGCACTGCGGCTCTGCGGGGAGGTCGCGGAGGTCCAGCAAGCAGCTGGAGGCAACGGGGTCCCTGAATGTCTTCGAGGGCCGATGCAAGCCCTGCAGCAGGCGCTCGAGCAGCGCCAGCAGCAGCAGAAGCAGCAGAAGGAATATGCTGAGCACGGCAGGGCTCAGCAGGTGGATGTTCGGGATGCTGACGCTGATGGCGGTGATATGTCCATGACACTAGGGGACGACGCCCCTGTTCCTGAGGATGGCGTGGAGGTAATCTTCTCTGACCATGGACTCGAGCTCCACAGTGCTACTGAGGTAGGTGGCTGAGGTCAAGCGCATCACAGAGGCCAGGAAGAGGCTTCGAGTCCAGCCTGCAGCGGCAACAGAGCTTGCAAAACAGGAGAGGGGCGCAGGCCCCAGCAGCTGCAAGAAGGGCCCCAGCCCAAGGTCTTCAGGGCGGCGAGCAGCCGGGGCCAGCTCCATCAGACAGTGCGTCGCGAAGACTATTTTCAAGCAGATAGGTTCGCGCGTGAATGTGGCGCATTCACAGTTGTGCAGAGCTGCGCGCATCGTGGATTGCCCCAACAGTCTCGGCACGGGCATGGCTCAATTTCCTCGTGCGTCGACGGCGGCGACTTCGGCATCCCAGAATGATTCTCTCGGGCAGGCGTCAACGGCGCGGAGCGCGGCGCGCGCTTCGTTCGCGGCCTTTTCGGAGGCGACGTTTTCTGCAGCCCAGCGTTCAATCTCTGCTGGGAATATCGTCAGCCATTGCTCGTGCGCGCCGACGATGCGGCACGAATCTCCCTGGTAAAGCTAGGCCAAAGGTTGCGGGAGCAACAGAGGTCAGAGCTTGGAGGATTGCCACCGCAAGCGCACATCCTCTCAGGAGGAGGCGTCAAAGCTTTCGACGGTTGCCAAAGAGGTGGCGGCGATCGAGGTAGGGGCCGACGCCCTGCTCATCAAAGCCCAGGCTAGAACATCAAGGTTGGCATTTCCGCATCGCGGCAGCCAGACAATGGGAAACCTCGCGCGCAGCGCGTGCTTCCTGGAGGCTTTATCTTATGATCGATTGGCCCCGTCTCAGGTAGCGCGCGCAAGTATGTGGAGGACGCCAATAGGCAGATTCATATTATCTTACAGTGCTTGGAGCAGCTCAGCGTCTTGGGCGGCCTTTCATTATTGGAAGCGATTGGATTATGAGTCCACGCCAGTTAGAGGAGCTGAATGTGGCGAGCGACATGCCTGCGACGATCGCAGCCCACTTTGAGTGGACGTGCTCAGCAGGACGAGGGCACGCGACTGGTTCCGTTGTCATATCGAAGCATTTCAAGAGCCAGGTCACAGGTGCTCGAAGGAGTCGTGCTGGGGCTGGGCGCAGGACCTGGTGCATCGGTGGAGCGGCATATTGTCGCGCCGACAATGTTCCCCAAGGAGCGCCCCCCCTTGGAGCTCCAAGAGAGAAAGAGCTAGCTGATAGATATCATCTTCGGGGCAACGAGCGACGGGCCACAGCTGGACGAGGCGACCTGGCTGACCCACAATTCAAGATGGTGGTCGCGGCAAGGACAACACCAGGTCGAGGGGCTGACGGAAACCCTATATCGAGATGCTGGGGAGCGGCGTTCATGGCCATGCATGATCTCATCCCTGCGCGCAAGAATGGGAAATGAACTCACAGTTCGCCACGCAACGCACGCGCGCAATCGCAAACCTCAAGACGTAGAACCTCAACGTGGGAAGCTCTTGGGAGGTCTTCTGCTACCGACCCGAGCATAAATAGAGTTGGGACGATGATTGGCTTCGCGACGGCAGCTGGTTTGCGGGGCAGGATGCCGCCAAGGTTGAACAATTTTTACGCAAGGCAGCGGGTGCGAGGGCGGCGGCAGATAGCAGCGAAGTCCATCGAGCAAGAAGACGCGAAGGCGCATGGATGGAGCGCGCTACCGACGAGGCGGACACGCGCGGAAGTCCACCCTGCCACGGGCATCAAGTTCCATGCGACCACGCTCGACGCGGACCTCCAGCAACGGCTAAATAGTTGGAATCATGATCCTGATGCGGGTTCTTATGGCGCAGGGATTCGGTTGCAGGAAACGGGGGGAGATGGGCTGATGGGACCTCGAAGTTGAACATTTTAGAAAGACAGCATTACCTTTCAAGTCCAAGGCAGCTTCAGGCATTGACAACCTGGAGCCCAGAAACATGGCGCTGCTTGCGGATGACTGCCTCGACGCGTTCAGTGGGGCGATGGAAGTTGCAGCGAGGATCGTCGAGGCACCCAGTCAGATGATAAACGCGGTTTTACCGCGGCTCGCCAAACTGACGGGCGCGCTCAGAGTCCACGGCAGGCGTCGACGGCATGTTTAGCGAGGTTGGTTCCAATAGTATGCTCGACCATGCCATTGTGCGACAGCTTGCAAGAGCTGCGAGAGACCGGAGTGGACGCAGTCTGCACTGGCAGAGGCAGGCAGAGCACTCGTGAGGCACGCGGTCACTCGAAGAAAGCCTTCGAGAAGATCGCACATGCTACTCTGCGGGCAATAGGTTGCCGGCAGAAGTTTCCATGGCGGAGGCTTGCCATGCTCATCAAGACCTACGCGGGAAGAGGGGGCCTCAAGTTCGGCAAGATTGCCTCCAGGTTCATTTGCAAGAGCCAAAAGGGTCATAGCGGGGTGCTCGGATGCAACCGCCATGATGATCCTGTTCACTTGGGGCGCCTATGACCAGGTGCACACGCCATGGCCCTCTCTCACGATCGGCGTGGTCGTGGGCGACGGCAGCTTGCAAGCGTCGGGCGCGGAGAAGGATGCAGTTCGGATCATCATCGCGGCGGTCAAGCATCTGTGCAGACTCCTGGTCAAGCTAGGCCTGAAGTTGAGCCCGAACAGAGGGCGCGTCATTGCGACGATACCGAGAATGGCAAAGGAGGTTGACATGTCACTAAGTGACTGGGCCTCCGGGCGAGCAGCTTGGACATGACCGGCGCATGGGGGGCGGGGCACGAATGCCCACTCATCGCAGTCGAGTTGCTGATGTTGGGCGCAGAATGACACGTTTTCGGAGGCTCTCACAAGGAGGCGGACATATAGGCAAGTTGTTTCGCTCTGGTGGCCTGTTTTCGGTTGGATGCGCAGCCAATGCGCAGGGCATGAGTGACATGCAACTGCAGAATATTAGATCTTTACCAGGATACGCACAGCTTGGATCAGCAAGGGGAAGATGGAGAAATATAGATTTTCTGTTATCGCGCTGTCCCAGGTCAGTCCCCACGTTCGTCGCAGACGAGTGCCCTTGGCGCATTGGCTCAAAGCGAAGTGGGATAAATGGGTCAACCCCGAGGCGGTGGCCCTCGAATTCATGCACGCGCAAAACTATACACGTTCGTGGCAGCCCGTGCAAGGACCAGCGCGCGCAGTACTCATGACTCTTCGACGGTTGGAATGGAGAGCTGAGGGTTGGAGGGAGGGTTAATTCCAACATCGTTGATGAGGTCCTTTTCCTCCTCCTCCTCCCCAGTATCCACCTCCATCTCTCCCACCAGGTCCTCCACCCAGCCTTCTCCTCATACGCCTCCTCCTCCTCCGCCTCCACCTCCTCCCTCTCTCATTCCGTTCCTCACCTTTCCTCCTCCTCCTCCTTCTCCTCCACCTCCGCCTCCGTCTCCGCCTCCATATCCGCCTCCTCCCCCTCCCTCCTTCGCATCCTCCCTCCTCCTCCGTGGCCATTTTGGTCTCAAGTCTGGGCACGGGCCGCCGCTCACTATCATTGACCAAGGGACTGCCTCGGCGAAGCGCCCGCGGGCGTGTGCTCGCTTCCACTGAGGATTCACGGCGTGGTGTCGGCGGTGCAGGCTGTGGGGAAACAAAAGGTACCGGTAAGGAACTCGCTGGACCTCTTCTCGGGTGCGTTCTGATCAGGACTTCGAGGGGAGTGTCCAGCGGTGGCGACGAAGGCCTCCCAGGAGGTCCAAACAGCGGAAAACGAGGGTAGGGTAGCGGTAGGGGTACCTTTGCTTCCTCTGAGGGTGTGAGGCCAAAGCTGGATGCGGCGGCGTGGCCAGGCATCAGCCGAGCGCGTGGCGGACCCCGTGCCGCACAGCGGCGGCGGCGTCGCGGTGACCGCACGGGGCCAACAAGGCCGAACGCGTGGCGCGGACCGCGAATATGCGGCAAGGAGGCCGACCCCCGGCGGGCCCGGCCTGGTGCTCAAAGCCAGCGCTTCTGATGAGTCCAGCGAGTCTGGTGAGAACGCCAAGGGGGTCCCTGGCTCAGGGAGAACGAGGTTCCCTCATCCTCCTCCTCCTCCTCCTCCTCCTCTTCCTCCTCTTGTTCTGAGTCTGGTGAGTCTGGCGGGTCTGGTGTGAATCTGGCGTCGCCTCTCGATCCGGTGGATCGGGCGAATCTTGTGGTGCGGCGACTCGCCTGCAGCCGCAGCCGGCCATTCCAGCGAGCCTCGGGAGTTCGGCGGGTCCGGCGAGGCTGGCGCCTCGTCTGGAGCCGAAGGAGCCGGCGGGTCCCAGCGAGTCCCAGCGAGTCCGGTGCGCGTGGCGCGGCTGGCCTGTGGCTTTCGCGCGGGCTACCCCTGGCACATGGCCAATATTACTCTAAAGTGATGGTGCGATGATCATTTGGCCTTACGGCGCATTCTAAACTTGAGGCGCGCCCACATGTTGCACTGCGTGAGCGTGGCTCCCAAAACACCACTATCCTCCTCCTCTTCTTCATCGTCATCATTGCTATCATGATCATGATGATGATCATCATCATCATCAGCAGCATCATCATCACCATCATCATCAGCAGCAGCATCAGCATCAGCATCATCATCAAAAGCATCAGCATCAGCATCATCAGCATCATCATCATTATCATCATCATAACCACCACCGCCATCATCATCATCATCAGCAGCAGCAGTAACAGCATGATCATCATTATCATCATACTCGTTATCACCATACTCATCATCATCATCGTCGTCAGCATCATCATCATCATCATCATCATCATCATCATAAGTATCATCATCGTCATCATCGTCGTCATCGTAATCATAATCATAATGACCAGCATCAGCATCCCCCAGCTCATCATCACAATCCAAAGATCCCCCCTCGTCATCACAAAATAAACATCACCCTCGACATCATCAACACTTCCACCAACTCAAGAGTCGTATTGCAACTCAACATGACCCCCGCCGTTCTCACCCAGATCCGCCTCATCGTCATAATCATGATCATAAGCATAACCATCACCATCAGAATCACCATCATCATCATCATCATCATCATCATCATCATCATCATCATCTTCACCATCTTCACCATCATCATCATCATCATCAATCTCACCATCACCATCACCATCATCATCATCATCATCATCAGCATCATCATCATCATTGTCTCGTCACTCAGCATCGTCATGATCATGCCCATCGCAATCCGCATCAACATCATCATCGACATCATTCTCATTAGCCTCTTCCTCCTCGCCCACTAGCTCCTCCTGGCGATCCGCCACATACCTCCCGATCCTTCACGCGCACCTTTCTTTCATCATGCGAATGCTCATCAACATCCGCCTGGACTTCCTACGCATCTTCGCCCTCCTCCGCCAGATCCCCCCACCTCCTCCACCGCCTTCTTCCCATACCCACCAGAATCCTCATCATCATCCTGCGCGTCCTCCACATCCTCGCCATCATCTGACACCGCCGCATCATCATCACCATCCTCATCCTCTTCCTCACCATCACCATCATCATCATCCTCATCATCAGCATCATCATCGTCAGCATCATCAGCATCATCAACATCATCAGTATCATCATCAACATCAGCATCATCATCGTCATCATCAACATCTCCCTCAGCATCACCGTCAGCGGCATCATGATCATCAGCACCGACATCGTCATCTTCACCCTTCTCGGCCAAACCCTGCTCCTCATCATGCTCGTCCTCATCCTCGTTCTCCTCCCCCCTCCTCCTCCTCCTCCTCCCCCTCTAACTCCTCATACTCAACATCGCCATCGTCCTCATCCGGCGCATCCTCCTCCCCCTCACCCTCATGGACCCCTTTCGCATCGCCAGAGCCACCACAGGAATCAGCAGCATCATCACCACCACTATCACCATCACAATCACCATTACCATCAACATCACCATCATCACCGCCAAAAACAGCATCGGAATCTTCATCATGATTATCATCATCATCATCATCATCATCATCATCATCATCATCAGCATCAGCATCATCATCATCATCATCATCAGCATCATCTGTATCATCATCAGCATCACTATCATCATGTTCATCGCAATTATCAGCACCATCGTCAGCATCACCTTCAACATCATCAGCATCACCACCACCACCATAATTATAATCGTTATCATCAACACCATGATCGTCAGGATCAACATCCCCACCACCACCACCATCATCATCATCATCATCAGCATTGCTAGACGGCAACACCAGCATCCTAGGGCTCATCATCACTATCCTCCCCTTCGCCCTCAGCATAAGCATCAGCATCGCCATCATCAGCATTGCCGTTGGCATCATCAGCATCTCCAAAAGCGTCATAGCCATACTGATCCTCAACATTACCCCACCGTCCTCATCATAACCCGCCTCATCACCATAATATGAATCATAGTCATGATCCTGCTTATAAGCAAAATCATAAGCATCCTCATCATGAGCAGCAACATCATCATTATCACCAACATCAACACCAACATCATCAATATCGCCATCTTCACCACCATCGTTCATCATCACCTCCGCTTCCCCCATGTCCGCAGGAGGCTCCAAGATTGAGGAAGGACAGAACAACCAAACCACTCG
Source organism: Prorocentrum cordatum (assembly GCA_963575745.1). NCBI lineage: Eukaryota > Dinophyceae > Prorocentrales > Prorocentraceae > Prorocentrum > Prorocentrum cordatum. Next base: position 251,134 of record CAUYUJ010011492.1, on the reverse strand, counting down.
GCGCTGGATCCTTGAACCTCGAGCCCGGGAGGCCCAGGCGAGTCGACACCTGGATCACCTGGATCTCGTCCCCCTTCTTCTCCAACTCCTCCTCCTCCTCATCATCGTCAGCATCACGTGAAACTACCGCATCATCATCATCATCATCATCCTCACCATCATTATCAGCATCATTAATATCAGCATCAACATCATTAATATCAGCATCATCATCAGCAGCATCATCAGCATCACGAGCAACAGCATTACCAGTATCTCAATCATCCTAGTTAGTCTCTTCCTCCTCGTCCACTTGCTCCTCCTGACGGTCGGTCCCAAACTCCCGATCCTTTTCGCGCATCCCTCGCTAATCATGGTAATGACGATCTTCCTGCTCCTGGACTGCCTACGCGTCCTGACCCTCCTCGGCCAAACCCTCCTCCTCTTCCTCCTCCTCCTCGTCGTCCTCCTCCTCCTCGTCCTTCTCATCATCATCATCATCATCATCATCATCATCATCATCATCATCATCATCATCATCATCCTCATCCTGCTACTCAATCCTCATCCTCATAATCACCACCAGCCTAGTCCTCATCCTGCGCATCCTCCTCCCCCTCATCCTGATCATGTGGACCCCCCCTGCATCGCAATCACCACCACCACCACCATCACAATCACCATCATCATGACATTCACCATCACCATCGCCATCGCCATCGCCATCACGTTGACCACCATCATCATCATCACCACCATCACCACCACCACCACCACCACCACCACCACCACCACCACCATCATCATCATCATCATCATCAGCATCATCATCATCATCATCATCATCATCATCATCATCATCATCATCAATCATCATCATCATCATCATCATCGTCATCGTCATCATCGCCATCATCATCATCATCATCATCACCATCATCACCACCACCACCACCACCACCATCATCATCATCATCATCATCATCATCGTCAGTGTCAACATATTCATCTAAATCAGCAGCATCAACATCCTCGGGCTTATTACCACGGCGACCTACGATAACCACAGTGGCGACCACCAAGACGAGGAATACCATCCTGGTCAATGTAGTTGCTTCAGCACCGACTTCATTACAAGAAACATATGTCCCACTCCTGCCTGGGCGGATGGGACAAACCCTAACAGCTGAAGCCATACCCGAACATCTGAACCCTAGTCGTCGTCCTGACACCTCGACGTTTCAATCTTCATCCCCCTCCGCATCAACAACATCGTCGTCATCGCCATCTTCATCATACCCATCATCAACAACAATCCACACAAGCCCAATCCGCATCACAATCATTACGTATCCGTCCCCATCAACATCAACATTCGCACCCACAACACAATAATCCTCATTATCATCAAACATCAACATCAACAACAACCGCGCCATCATCATAACTACCGTGAGCCGCATCTCCAGCATCATCTATATAATCAGACCCTTCCGAAGTAGTCTCATCGTCATCACCCTTATCATCACCATCGCCATCGCAATCATCATCAACATCTCCTTGATCATCATGTCTGCACCATCATCGGATCGGTGAGGCTGGTGACTCTGGTAGATCTGGTATAGGTCCAATGAGTCGGGTGGATCCCGTTGGCCCAATATGTCCGGTGAACCTGGTAGGTCCAGTGAGTACGGTGGGCCCGGAGGGTTCGGTGGGTCCGCAGGTGTCTTGCACATCTGGGAATCATGCGGGTTACCCCTCTCGCCAGGGCTGCGCTGCTCAAGGCGGCGTCGCGCGCGCGCGCCGCGGTCCCGAGCGACACTTTGGATGCTGAGCTCAGGGGATAATTGGTTCGGGGGGGGCACACCGACAGATCGGCGGTAGGCCCCTCGACAACAGAGCCGCGCTTTCCCACTCGGGGTGGGGCGCCCAGGCCCCGATTGGAGGTGGATTGGGCCATCGGTGGGTCCAACAAGAAAGCCTTCGTCGAAGGCCAACAGCCCCATGGAGGCACAGCGAACGAAGGACATGCCAAAACGGAGAACCCATGCACGAAGCTCAGAACACGGGCGCCCCTTCGAAACCAGGGTTGTTATTAGTCGTCGTGCCAGCGGTCGGTACTTGAAGCGCTGAGCGCGAAGCCTTCCCGGCCCGATCGGTTCATTCATTTTCTAACAGCATCAGGGGGAGGCGACAACGCAGGGCAGAACAACCAACCTCATAAGAAACATTCCGACGGGCGAAACCCTCAGCACGCCCGCCTACGGAAGGGATCGACCTTCCCAGCACACTTCATGATCATCTAACAGCTCTTGCTGATAGGTTTCTAGTGGGCTCAAAAAAGAGCATCTTGACGCCCCAAGGGGCTCTGGGCGGGACCCGGACAAGGGATCCGGCAGGATCCGGCCGCCCTCAGGAATCCTTAGGAATCCTTAGGAATTCTTAGGAATCCTTAGGAATCCTTCCACGAAACACCATTCCCAGGCCACATTTTGAATGCCCGGAGCCAACTGTAGGCCACTTCGTGTTCTTCGTGTTCCCAGAACGCCATTCCCAGGCCACATTTTGAATGCCCGGAGCCAACTGTAGGCCACTTCGTGTTCTTCGTGTTCCCAGAACACCACTCCCAGGCCACATTCTGAATGCCCGGAGCCAACTGTGGGCCACTTCGCGATCTTCGTGTTCCCAAAACAGAATTCCCAGGCCAGATTTTGAAGGCCCGGAGCCAGCTGTACGCAACTTCGTGTTCTTCGTGTTCCCGGAACACCATTCCTGAGGCAGGCTGAGGCTGAGGCAGGCTGAAACTGAGGCTGAGGCAGGCTGAGGCTGAGGCTGAGGCTGATGCAGGCCGAGGCTGAGAGGCTGACGCTGAGGCTGAGGCAGGCTGAGGCTGAGGCTGAGGCCGAGGCAGGCTGAGGGTAAGGCTGAGGCAAGCCGAGGCAGGCTGAGGCTGAGGCTGAAGCTGAGGCAGGCTGAGGCTGAGGCTGAGGCTGTGACTGAGGCTCAGGCAAGCTGCGGCTGAGGCAGGCTGAGGCTGAGGCTGATGCAGGCTGAGGCTGAGGCAGGCTGAGGCTGAGGCTGAGGCAGGCTGAGGCTGAGGCTGAAGTTGATGCAGGCTGAGGCTGAGGCCGAGGCAAGCCGAGGCAGGCTGAGGCTGAGGCTGAGGCTGAGGCAGGTTGAGGCTGAGACAGGCTGAGGCTGAGGCCGAGGCAGGCTGAGGCTGAGGCAGGGTGAGGCTGAGGCCGAGGCAGGCTAAGGAGACTCAGGAGGCTGAGGCAGGCTGAAGCTGGGGCAGGCTGAGACTGAGGCTGAGGCAGGCTGAGGCTGAGGCTGAGGCTGATGCAGGCTGAGGCTGAGAGGCTGACGCTGAGGCTGAGGCAGGCTGAGGCTGAGGCTGAGGCCGGGGCAGGCTGAGGCTGAGGCTGAGGCAAGCCGAAGCAGGCTGAGGCTGAGGCTGAAGCTGAGGCTGGCTGAGGCTGAGTCTGAGGCAGTGGCTGAGGCAAGCTGCGGCTGAGGCAGGCTGAGGCTGAGGCTGATGCAGGCTGAGGCTGAGGCAGGCTGAGGCTGAGGCTGATGCAGGCTGAGGCTGAGGCAGGCTGAGGCTGAGGCTGAGGCAGGCTGAGGCTGAGGCGGAGGCCGAGGCAGGCTGAGGCTGAGGCTGAGGCAAGCCGAGGCTGATGCAGGCTGAGGCTGAGGCCGAGGCAGGCTGAGGCTGAGGCTGAGGCTGTGGCTGAGGCTGAGGCAAGCTGCGGCTGAGGCAGGCTGAGGCTGAGGCTGAGGCTGATGCTGAAGCAGGCCGAGGCTGAGACAGGCTGAGGCCGAGGCCGAGGCAGGCTGAGGCTGAGGCAGTCTGAGGCTGAGGCCGAGGCAGGCGAATCCTTCGGAATCCTTCGGATTCCCTAGGAATCCTTAGGAATCCCCAGGAATCTCTAGGAATCAGGATTCCTAAGGATTCCTAAGGTTTCCTATGATTTCCTAAGGATGCCTAAGGATGTCTTAGGAATCCCCAGGAATCCTCAGGATTCCATTGGATCCTAAATCCGTTGCCACTGCGACTGTCATTGCGAATGCGACTGCGACTGCGAGAACAGCAGAATTCTACAAGTGGATTCTCACCTGAATCTGAAGGGGAATGCTTCCAAATATGCTTATACACATCGCTGTTAGGTTGCTTTGCCGGGGGGTCTGGGCGGATGCCGGGGAGAATCCGGGGACCCCCCAGGACTCCAAAGGAGGGTCTGGTCTGGGCGGGTGCCGGGGAGGATCCGGGGTCTCCCCGGAACACCATTCCCAGGCCACATTTTGAATGCCCGGAGCCAACTGTAGGCCACTTCGTGTTCTTCGTGTTCCCAGAACACCATTCCGAGGCCACATTTTGAATGCCCGGAGCCAACCGTAGGCCATTTCGTGTTCTTCGTGTTCCCAGAACACCATTCCGAGGCCACATTCTGAATGCCCGGAGCCAACTGTAGGCCACTTCGTGTTCTTCGTGTTCCCAGAACACCATTCCCAGGCCACATTCTGAATGCCAGTTCGTGTTCTTCGTGTTCCCAGAAAACCACTCCTGCACCATATTTTGTTTGCCCGGAGCCAACTGTGGGCCACTTCGCGATCTTCGCGTTCCCAGAACACCAGTCCTGTGCCATATGTTAAATGCCCGAGCTGAGGCAGGCTGAGGCCGAGGCAGGCTGAGGCACGCCGACGCAGGCTGAAGCTGAGGCTGAGGCAGGCTGAGGCTGAGGCAGGCTGAGGCTGAGGCAGGCTGAGGCCTAGGCAGGCTGAGGCTGAGGCTGAGGCAGGCTGAGACTGAAGCTGAGGCAGGCTGAGGCTGAGGCTCAGGCGCATGCAGGCTGAGCTGAGAGGCTGACGCTGAAGCTGAAGCAGGCTGAGGCAGGCCGAGGCCGAGGCATGCTGAGGCTGAGGCTGAGGCAAGCCGAGGCAGGCTGAGGCTGAGGCTGAGGCTGAGGTCGAGGCAGGCTGAGGCTAAGGCCGAAGCAAGCCGAGGAAGGCTGAGGCTGAAGCTGAGGTTGATGCTGAGGCAGGCTGAGGCTGAGACAGGCTGAAGCTGAGGCTGAGGCAGGCTGAGGCTGAGGCAGGCTGAGGCTGAGGCCGAGGCAGGCTCAGGCCGAGACAGGCTGAGGCTGATGCTGATGCTGAGGCTGAGGCTGAGGATGAGGCCGAGGCAGGCCGAAGCTGAGACAAGGTGAGGCTGAATGGGGAAGGGAAGGGGGGGGAGGCGAGGCTGAGACAGGCTAAGGCCGAGGCAGGCTGAAGCTGAGGCTGAGAGGCTGAGGCGAGCCGAGGCAGGCTGAGGCTGAGGCTGAAGCTGAGGCTGAGGCAAGCTGAGGCTGAGGCAGGCTGAGGCTGAGGGTGACGCAGGCTGAGGCCGAGGCAGGCTGAGGCTGAGGCTGAGGCAGGCTGAGGCTGAGGCCGAGGCAGGCTGAGACTGAGGCTGAAGCAAGCCGAGGCAGGCTGAGGCTGAGGCTGCAACTGAGGCAGGCTGACGCATCCGTAGGAATCCATAAGAATCCTTAGGAACCCGTGGGAATCTTTCAGGAATCCGTAGGCATCCTCAGGAATCCGTAGGCTCAAGCCATAAACGTTTGGGCTCAAGTAAACGTTTGGGCTCAAGTAAACGTTGGCAAGGCAAGATTCTTCTGACCATTCTGTCTTGGAAATGGCGGGCACGGGGCAGAAGGATAAGGAGAAGCGGAATCCCATGAATAGTCCAGACAATCACAAAGGCCGTAAATTGGACAACGATGATTTCCAGATCGCCCGGGTGAAGGGCATGCCGGAATGGGCTGAGGCAATGCAGAAGGCTCTCATGCAGCATACCGCGGACCAAATCGGCACTTTGACGAAGGAGGTTGATGAGGCGAAGGTGATGGCGATGAAGGCGCAGGAGGAGATCAGGGAGGTGCACAAGGAGGTGGGAGAGATGAGGGTGAAGATGAAGAACCTGGAGGAGTTGCAGGAGGAGTTCAGGAGGTCAAAGACGGCGCCAGGACACGCAGGAGGAGGAGGAGGAGGGGGGTCAGCACGAGGGTCACATTTTCGAGCCAAGTCTCAGGGGAAGGACAAGCAGGAAGACGACAAGGAGGCGTGCACTATCAACTTTGGGACCTTCCCGGAGGACACCAAATCAAAGGAGATTGTAGAATTCATGGAGGGGATCTTGGCAGAGGTGAAAGAGGAAGTGGAGGAGGTGTTCGCCTATGGGAAAAATTCGCGGAGAGAGGGGGAGCAAAGTTTAGGTCCAGCGAGGGCATGTGGAACTACATGACGAAGAATGCGGGCAAGCACATCCACCAGTTTCAGGGTAAGACGATATATTGTAACGTCGATTCGAGATCAAGGGACCCAGAATCGGAAGAGGCACGCAGGGAGACGGCTGTGCGGAAGGTGGTGCGGGCCATCATTGAAGCAAATGGGGGGGATGGGAAAACAACAAAACAAGAGGTCGGCACCAACTACAAAAAGGGTATCGTGTGGTGGAAAGACAAACGAGTAGCAGTATGGAAGGATGGGAAAATGGAGCTCCTCGGTACCGCGGCCCAGTGGCACGGCATATTTCGAGGGCTCTTCCCACAGTAAGGGTGCGGAGGCAAACGCACCCAGTACCATTACAAGATCAAGTACAATTCAGAAGTTCAATTTTGAATCCATCATGCCTCGCCGAAGCGGTGGCGGCACCGGTGCTTACAAACACGTGGACGGCGACGTCCCAGCGTGCTTTAGAGGACCTGCCAACTCTGTCACTTTGGGACCACAGGCTGAAGACGTCGTTTGTGAGAATGGGGAGCTGCGAGAATGTGAGAAGAGCAGGGGTGGGCCGGAGGACGGTGAGGATAGAGTCATCAAAGTATTGTCGTGGAATGCTTGTGGCATGGGGGGCGATGCAATCGACAACTTGTTGTATATGTTACGTGCTGAGTGCAATGACTGGGTTGTGATGTTGTTGCAGGAGGGCCCCAAACTGACAACAAATACATTGAGCGAGTTGCAAGGAGGGCACTTGTTCTACAATGCTGCTGCCAGAGATTGCTACAGAGGGACATCGATTTTGCTGCACGGCCGGTGGGCGGGAAACGAACCAAAGTTTTCCTCTCCGAGCGGTCGCACCACGATCCTCGACGTCCACATGCATGGAAGAAGCTGCAGATTCATAGCATCACATTGTCCACATAGCGCGGACGAGGAAGAGAAATATTTAGCATGCTTAAAAGATCTTGAAGGCCATGTGCGGGCAGACTACACGCATCGTAAATGTGTCTTCGTTGGTATTGATGCGAATGCTGTTCTGGGTGCACAGCATGAGTTGGACGACCCCAAAGTGATTGGCAAATGGGGCTTGGGAGAGAGATGTCAAAGAGGGGAGTTGTTTGCAGAGTGGCTGCATGTGAATCGACTGGTAGCTTCCAACACACACAGGCAGAAACGCGATCACTTGCGGTGGACCCACCAGAGGTGGGAGACTGGAGAAAGAAGACAGATCGATTATGTGTTGTGCGACAAACCCATGTTGCCAGCTCTTAAAGATTTCAACATATGTGACGGCGTCGAATTTTCATCTGATCACCGTTGCCTGTGTGCAGAGTTCCGGATAGATTCTGCCAAACGCCCGAGAGAGAGGAACCGAACAAGGAATTCAGCAACTTTGATAGGGTGGACACCAAGACTGGACGAATCCAGTGCTCCATCTGCATATCATGCCGCATTGTCACACAATCTTGCAGTGACTATTCCCAGATCTTTAGATGTTTTGGAGAAAACGATTGTGGAAGCTGCTCGCGACGCCGGCCTGGATGTGCGGCCCCTCTCCAGAGAGCAGACCACGGAGAAACAGACAGAGCTTCGCGGTTTGGTTTGATTGAGATGCGTAAGCAAAGCACTACTCCAGAGGAGCGCAAACGCTTATCAAGACAGATCCGGAGTTGCTTATCTGCTATCCGCGATGAGAGAAGGAGAACCAGACTAGAGCAGTTACTGCAGCGAAATGGTGCCACCAAGGAACTAGGCAAGATCTTGGGGGGCCCGACAAAACGAAAGAAGATTGTGGCAGCGAAAGGGGTCGACGGGGAAATCCGTTCGTCGCCAGAAGAGATTGCCAATGTCTTCGCGGAGTTTTACACGAACCTGTATGCTGCGGAGCCCGGAACACCCAACCTGGGCCGAGATGATGCCGGGGGATGCTGCTGAGCCAATCACAGTGCAGGAGTTGGAGGCCGTCCTGAAGCGCATGAAGAAGGGAAAGACATGCGCTGCGGATGGTGTGGTCGCTGAGATGCTACAAACCGGGCACCAGAAGCTATTGGAAGTAATGGCTAATCTGTTCACAAGAATCCTTCAGGGGACAGACGTCTTGCCAAACGGGTGGCTGACCAGCAAAATCATCGTCCTGTACAAGAAGAGCGACGCGATGCTTCCTAAGAATTACAGACCCATCAGCATCTTACCGGTTATGTATAAGGCGTTTTCAACAGTGCTTGTGGCCAGAGTCAAGACACTTTTGGAATCGAAGCTCCAGCCCGAGCAGGCCGGGTTCTGGTTACAGTTGTTCAGACGTGGTACACACTCTACGGGCAGTCGCAGAAAAGGCGGATGAGTGGGGAGAGGAAGTTTGGATGGCATCGCTAGATTTGGAAAAAGCGTTCGACAAGGTGCTGCACTCTGCTGTGTTCGAGGCGCTGGAGGAGGCAGGGGCGGACCCAGCCACGGTTCGCACGCTCAGGCAACTGCATTGCAATCTCAAAGCGCATGTCCAGCTGGACGGATCCACAACGAGCGCAGAATTTGAAATTCAACGTGGAGTCCGGCAGGGAGATCCGATCTCGCCACTGTTGTTCAACAGTGCCACAAGAACCATCTTCCAGAAATTACGCGAGGCCTGGGACGCAATGAATTTGGGAACGATCATCGGCTCGCAGGAGGACGGAAGCAGAAGGCTGAGCCACGTGATGTTTGCAGATGACACGACTCTGGTGGCGCGATCAGCAGACGCGCTGCAGCAGATGATTGGAGACGCGATGACGGAGCTGGCAAGAGAGAGGTCTGTCGCTGAATGTAGATAAGTGTTTCATCCAGCACAACAGCGCCGATGACCGAGTACATCTTGAAGTGCATGGGCATGAATTTCCCGTCGTATCAGCTACAACCGGCTTTAAAATTCTCGGCACGCAGTTCACCCTAGCTGGCCGCACTAGCAAGGAGATCTCCTCGCGCATCAAGGCTGGGTGGGCAAAATTTCATCAGCTGTGGCCGCTTCTGAACCCAAGGCGCGGCCTGTTGAGAAAGCGCCTTCGGCTGTTCGATGCCTGCGTAACGAAAAGCGTCCTCTGGTGTTGCGAATCGCGGTTGCCTACCGAGGAGGAGAAAAGACGCCTGCAGTCAACTCAGAACGATATGCTTCGAAGAATTGTGGGCATCAAGCGCCGGCCTCAAGAGCAGTGGGTTTCTTGGATTATTCGCGCCACGCACGTTGCGCGCGATGCTGCTAGTAAATGCGGGGTGCAATCTTGGGTACACACGTTTTTAGCTACAAAATGGCAATGGGCGGGGCACATTGCGAGAATGCCGGCAGACAGGTGGTGCAAAAGGGCAGTGGAGTGGCGCGACGCTGAGTGGTGCGCCACGCGAAGCTTGGCGGGAGGGAGGCCACGGAGACCGTGGCGCACACGCTGGTTCCGCTGGGAGGACGATTTGCGAGAAAATTCGCTGTTTTGGAAGGACGAAGCCCAGAACAGGGACAGGTGGAAGCAGCGCACATTATCATTTACCGCACGCCGTCAGCTACACGGTCGCGATTAATAAGGCGGTTTCAAGACGGTGGTTCAAGAATAGTGGTTTCTTTTAAGGAGGTGGTTTAAGAAGGTGGTTTAAGAAGGGATGGGAGGAGGACCGGGAAGGCGGGCGCTCTCCCACGCGCCACGGCGCACTTTTCCCCAGCCCCCCGCAGGGGCCGCACCGCGTTCGGGGTATCCGTATCCGTATCAAGAATCCGTAGGCATAGTTAAGCATCCGCAGGAATCCTTAGGAATCCTTCGGCTTCCCTCGGAATCCTTAGGACTCCCTAAGGGATTCCAAGGGATTCCTAAGGATCCCAAGGGATTCCTAAGGATGCCTAAGGATGCCTTACGAATCCCTAGGAATCCTTAGTATTCCATTGGGTCGTAAAGCCGTTGCTCCTGCGACTGTCATTGCGAATACGACTGCGACTGCGAGAACAGCAGAATTCTACAGCTGGACTCTCACCTGAATCTTAAGGGGAATGCTTCCAAGTATGCCCGACCGCGCGCCATCTCCTCCGCTATGCAGGCGTGAATTCGACTCGGCGATCGCATGTTCTAGTCCACGGCTCGCGCGCACGGGCGTCACCCCTTTCCGCCTTACTTACGCAACGGCATCGACCGTCCCCGTCCCGCCGCGGCGCTGCCCCACGCGCCGGCGCGGGGTCCAAACCGCGACGATACCACGGTAGGTTCCGAAGAGCAGTTGAAGGGAGGGAGGCCGCCTTGCAAACCATCCTCTGTTCTGAGGCCCCCGAGGAAGGGGGGCGGGATGAGCGGCGGGTCCGCTCAGCCGAAGCAGATGTACCCGCCGTAGACCGTAGACGTACACGGAGTACCCTGTCCGTAGCGTTGTAGACGTGGCACATGCATAAAATGCCCTTGTCCGTATCGCTGCGGTGCACATTCTGTCGGAATGGAGAAGGGTAGCGTGCTGGAGCATCATTATCAGCAGTTTCTGGTAGGCTGGTCTCACCGTAACCACTGCTCCATGCGACCGTGGACTACGTCGAACAAACCTTCTTCGTTGAACATGTTGAAGAAAAACTGAATAACCCGTGGCTGGCCTTCAGAGGCTGTGAAGTCGTGTAAGCGCTCGAACGCGCATTCATTTTCCAGCGGGTCACGACATTGGCCGGATCGGGTCTTCGTTTGGCACGTGACGGCGAGCCGCTTCTTGGGGCACTTGCCGCTGTGATCGACGCTGGTACGCTTGACGCTGATGGCCATCGGTCCCGATCTCAAAGCCCAACGCTCCGTGGTGGCATCCCACGCGGCAAGAGTAGCCGCGAGGCTATTCGGGCGCCTCTGGTTCTTCAGGCCCGACTACTCGGGCTGGCACCCCTTGACGTAGGGTTGCGCGTTCAAGAACTTCGTCTTGTTCTTGTTGTCCTCGTTTTGCGGGTGGTTCTCGTAGCTCTGTTGGTCGCCCTCGTCGCTCTTGCAGTCCAGCTCGTCGCCATGGTAGCTCTGCGGGAGTCTCTCGTAGTTTTGCCCTTGGCCCGCGTAACTCGTGATGTGGCCCACGTAGCTCACCCGGTGGCCCATGTAGCTGAGCTGTCTCTGGCGGCTCTCGTGGCTGTGCCACCGGTCCTCGTAGCTCAGCTCCCGGGTCCTCGCAGCTCTGCCGGCGCCTCTCGTAGCTGCGCCACCGGGCCTCGTAGGCCAAGCGCGTTCAAGTACTTCGGCGTATTATTGTCATCTGGCTGGCTGTTCTCGTAGCTCAAGTGTTGGCGCTTGTCGCTCCTCAGGCGGCCCTTGCAGCTCCGCCGTTGGCCCCGCTCGCAGCGGCGGGTGCGCAGCTTGTTGGCCAAGCAGCTCCGCAGGTGGTCCTCGCTGCTGTGCCAAGGGCCCTGGGAGTAACTCAAACTGTGGTCCTCGTAGGATCCAGCTGTGCATATGTTGGGAATCCTCTGTGCGTGTATGGCCTCGGCATACTTGCCAGCGACTCTCCACTTAAGTGGGTCGGTTTCGTAGTCGATGTCGTAAATGTCCGGCTTGTAGTTCACCAGCTGCTGGCTGTAGTTTCCTGGATGTTCACCTACAGGTGGATGACGACCCCTCTCCCAGCTGTTCGCTTTGTCGTGGTACGCGCGCCGCAGATCGCGGGTGGCGCACTGAAGCCGGCCCGCCGGAGGGCGTGCGCGGCCGGGCGCGGCGCCCAGGGGCGAATGCGAGGGATGGAATTGCCGCAGACGACATCTGATTCCCGCCTCCTCCTCCTGATCCAATCTCTCGCCTGGTGCGGAACGCACGCGGCACCCTGGGAAACTGGAGCCCGCCCACCGTCGGCGTCACGTCTCGCCTGCGGCACCTTTGCGGTGGTCCACCTGGTACGCCGCCAGGGCTCGGGCGGTGTCGAGGTCCCCATACGGGAGGTTTACTGGTGGATCGTCACCCGTGGGTGGCGTGGGCGGGGTCCCTTCTCCTCCTCCTCCTCCTCCTCCTCCTCCTCCCTTTCCTCCTCCTCCTCCGCCTCCTCCCTTTCCTCCTCCTCCTCCTCCTCCGCCTCCTCCCTTTCCTCCTCCTCCTCCGACTCCTCCCTTTCCTCCTCCTCCTCCTCCTCCTCCTCCTCCTCTGAGCCCGGGCCCGGGCGTGGATCGTCACCCATCCTTCCCATGGTCGGGGTCCTCTGCCGTGGCGCGCGTGGGGGGGGAGCGGTCGCCCGAGGGAGTAGTGCCCCTCGGGAGGAGGCTCAGCTGCTGCTCATGTGTGAAGGTGTGCTGTCTTTCGGCAGCGGGAGTGCGCAGCCGTTGCACACGGATAGCTTCTGCTTGGCTTTCTCTCTCGTCCGCCGAAGGTCCTATGTGACACTTGTCTGGTGGGGTTGCCACGCATGCCACCATGTGCTTAGTCAAACAGTCCCAAATAGTCCTCCTCTCTAGCGCTTCGCGCCGTCTTGCGCCCTCTTGTTTCTGCACCTTGAGCCGCCTGGGGCTGACGGCTGGGTCTCCCTTCGTTGGGGAGTGTGGCGGCTACTACAATTGAACCCCCCTCGGGCCTCGGGGTGAACTTTCTTCTGCCAGACGGCGCGCAGACTACTGCAATGCCGAGTCCGACCAACACCTCAAACTTCGCCTCCTCCCTCGATATCGCTCGAACGTCCATTCCCTGTGTACTTTTCGGTTTCGCGTGATTCTTGTTCCACAAGACAATCCAATACTCTACTCGGTGGTCCTTGCCGGGACAAAATGCTCACCTCCGAGCGATGCCAAGCTCCTCCTCATCCTCCGCATCCACTAATTCCCTACCCCTGCCTCAACACAGGCGCTCCCAGAATCGCATCGATAAATCGGATCGACGATCGAACCTAATCGGATCAACGGAAATCGGTATCCGAATCGGAAAAGACGAATCGGCGGAAATCGGCAAGCTAGTAATTAGGCCTCGATCAAATTACCCCAGTGCGACCTTACCTAGAAGTTGGAGCCCCTCGGAAAGCAGCATTAGTTGCTGTGCTATGCTATGCTATGCTATGCCATGCTATGCTGCGCGCTATGCTATGTTATGATATGCTATGCTATGCTATGCTATGCTATGCTATGCTATGCATCGCTATGTGATGTTATGCTATGCTATGCTATGCAATGCCATGCTATGCTATGCTGCGCTGTGATGTGCTGTGCTGTGCTGCGCTGTGCTGTGCTGTGCTATGCTATGCCATGCTATGCTATGCGGCGCTATGGTATGCTATGCTGGGCTATGATATGATATGCTATGCTGCGCTATGCTATGCTACGTTATGCTATGCTATGCTGTGAGCTGCTGTGTTAAAGCTCAGCGAAGCTAAGATGAAGGTAAACTAAGCTAATATAAACCTGAGCTAAGATGAAGCTAGGCTAAGCTAAGATGACATAAGCTAAGCTAAGATGAGATAAGCAACACTAAGCTAAGGGGACGTAACTGGGGGAACCGCGGGGTGGATGCTGGGGGAACCGCCCGGGGCGAGCCCCACTGCCCGGCCCCTTTAAGAAAGAGAGTAAGAACCCTCTAGGCAGAGCCTAGGTAGGGAAAATTCGGAGCCCAAATCGGAATCCGAAATTGAATCGAATCGAACCGTAATCGGAAGCAATCGAAATCAAATCAAATCGAAGCGGAGGAATCGAACTGAGCCCTGTCAACATCCCCCGCCGCCTCATACCCCCGCCTTCCCCCTCGTTCCGCCCCCCCTCCCCTCCCCTCCCTCCACACTTCCCACCGCACCTCCCTCTCCATCCAACCCGCCCGCTCCGTTCTCTCGGCGGTGGACAAAACTCCCTCTAAAAAAAACACCCTTTAGCGGAAACGGCCCAGGACCGAAACCGACGGACCTGGACCCGCAAAAAAACGACGGCCGCGACGCCCCCTCGCGAACCGAAAACGGCCCATTCGCTAATCGACGCGTCAGGGCAGGAGGTCTATCAACCTCCGATTCTCTTCCTCCTCTTGATGGGCCTGTTTCCCACCACCACCACCACCACCAGTTGGAGGGGGAGGGGGTCCTCCTCCTCCTCCTCCTCCTCTTCGTCCTCCTCCTCCCCCTCCTCCTCCTCCTCGTCCTCCTCCCCCCCTCCAACTTATGGTGGTGGTGGTGGTGGAAAATAGGCCAATCACCTCTCATATGGAGGACAAACAAATAGCATAGACAGGCAAACTCGGAGGCCCGCCCAGATGCCTCGCAGCGGCACTGGACACCCCACTCCGCCGCGCGCCTCTGGCGCGCCAAGGGGCCCCGCGCCAGAGGCGCCGGAGGCCTCCAGCGCCGCTCCGAGGACTCCGCGCGAACCTCCGAGAGCCTTTTGTCATAACCCACTACACGTTAGAGAAACACTGGTTCTCAAAACGAACTTTTTAATCTCTAACAGTGTTCGCCCAACCGATGCAACATTTACACATTGTCCGCCCTGGCCGGGTCGGTCATGGGCGGAAACAATGCCCAAATAATGCCCCCAAATAGCCAAACAATACTTTAAACACATCGTCCCCAGACTATGTTTGTACTATGTTTGCATTTTCCTCCTGGAGAGGGACACGCCCGACTTAAGTTTATGCTTATGTCATCGTTTGCTCCCCTATCTCATCACCCCTTAGAGGGAGACACTAGAATCGCGAGTGGGAACGTGTTTAAATCGGGGATGAAACAACCACGTCGCGATCGAAGTCTTGTGGTCGATCACAGGGAAGGAGGCGATAGCCAGCTGGAGCATGCTCAAGCAAACTGTCGGCGCGAAGAACTACGCAACACCGCCAACAATCGGCGGCCCCTGCAAACTACCACGGTCAAATACCATACGGAAAGAAGCATCCAAATCATCTTCAACACAACTTCCCTCGACCATGGTGGGCGGGGTACACTGGTCCTCGCCGTCGCAGGCCAAGGCCACAGAGCATCTGTGCAAGACCAAGTGGCCGACAACGGTGGAAACAAGGACGGCCGCGAGCAGTACAAAGAAGCCCTCCTTGAGCTCGGACTGCACGTCGAAGCAGTGGACCCTGCCGTCCACCGCGCCAGGCACGCGCGCGACGATGGGGGGGAACTGTTCCACTATCGCGTCCAACGCGTCGCACTTGGTCCCAATGATGAAGAGCGCGAGCTGGCGGATCTCCAGGACGCCCGCGCAGATGCTGACCACGAAAACGTCCAGAGCATTCCACGCGTTCATCACCTGGGCGGCGACCAGGCCTATCCTCTGCATCCGGTTGGTGAGAGGGGTGATCCACAGCATCATCAACGTGACATGGTAGATGATCACCTAAGGGAACAAGCAATGACATAAACATAACAACTCGGAGGTCCGCGCGGATTTCTCGGATCCGCGCTGGGACCCCCCTCCTTGGCGCGCGGAGCGCGCCAGAGGCGGCGCCGGAGGCGCCGCCAAGGGTCTCCAGCGCCGATCCGAGAAATCCGCGCGGACCTCCGAGTTTATCTTTATGTCATTGTTTAGAAGGCAAGAAATCCACACCCATACCCCGACACGCGAAGTCGTTTAGTAAACGCGCCCAAAGAATGAATCAATGGCGAGGCTGTGAACACGCAGGGCCGTTTAGTAAACGCCGAGTGTCTGGTCCGGGTGTTTTTCCTCCCCTGACCCCTCGCAATGTTGTGTCCCCGATGGTCTTCCATGGGGGCCGTCCAGGCTGTGCCAGGCCCTCGGGCCCGGAGCACTCCTCTGTCGTACTCGTGCTCACCCTCCTTTCCATGCTCCTCCTTGTCCCTCTTGCCCAGTTTCCTCCCTTGATTGTTCGTTCCCCGATCACCATCGCCATGGAGAAGATCCGCCACCGTGCCCCCCTGGCACGTTGAGACGCGGCAGAATGCCGAAAGTGCTGCCTGGCACGGCCTCCGCAGTCTTCCAGGGCCCCCCCATCCTCCTCCTCGTCCTCCTCCTCCTCGTCCTCCTCCTCCTCCTCCTCCTCCTCCTCCTCCTCTTCCTCCTCCTCCTCCCTCCCTCCCTCCCCCCCATCCTCCCTTCCTTCTCCGCGGCCCCGGCACACGTCCACCTTTGGGACGAGTGGCCACCAGGGCCAAGCGTGCGAGGCGAGTCCGAGTCCGCCGCCGAAGGAACCGTCGAGCCTCGAGCCGTCCTCGGGAGAAGGAGCAGCAGCAGGAGGAGGCGGGGGAGCCGACTGGCTGCAGCAGGGGCGGCCCGACGGGGAAAGGGAGGCAGGAGAGGGCAGGGGAAGGGCGGGTGGGGGAGGGGGTCGGGGGACGGGGGGCGGTGATGGGCGACAGGGTCGTGCTGGGTGGTCGTAGTGGTGGCCGTGCTGGCGGCGGTCGTGCTGCCGGGCGGCCGCGCAGGCGGTGGTCGTGCTGGGTGGTGGGTCTGCTGTTGGCCGGTCTGCTGGCGGGGCTGGAGGTGGTCTACTGGCGGTGGTCGCTGGTGGTCGTGCCGGTGGCTGGTCTGCTGGTGGAGCCGGAGGGCCCCACAAGCGGCCGAGGAGTCCCCCCCGCTCGCCTTCCCCGAGGCCGGCGCCGTAGCTGCGCACGAAGGCCGCCGCCTCCTCGGAGGGCCGCCCCCCGGCCTCGAAGACCATGGGGGCCAGCTCGAGGCCCTGCCGCGGAGGGTACCGATCCCTCTTGCTGTCGACCTCTTGGGCCGCTGCCAGGCTACTCCTGTGGGGCCGGGCCAGCCTGCGCGGGGCATAGGTTGAGTGTGCGCAGGTCACGGCCCAATCCACAAAGATGCGGCGCCCGGTGTTGCGGTCGACGGTGGCCACGTCGAGCTTGGACTCTTCGAGGCGGCCATTGGGGAGGCGACGATCCCACCCGGGCACGCGTTGCTCGGTGGGGGCAGCGTATCCGGTGAGCGCTGAGTGTCGCTTGGAGTGCCAGTCCCGCAGCCGGTTGCGTCGGTCGTTCCGATACCCCCCCCACTTCGCACTTTCTGGCGCGCCGCCCTTTCCGGTCGAGCGGCTTGTTGCAAAGTCGCCCAGTGGTCTTGCTCCTGTGCTGGCACAGGGCCCCCTCAGGGCAGACGGGCATGTCCGGCCGCATCTTCAGGTTCGCGAGGAAGTATGTGTCTGGCTGCGCGGCGTCGCCGGCGTGTCGGGGCAGCAGGAAGGACCCCGCCGCCCCCATTCCTCCGGCCGAGCGTAGCGAGAGGCGGCCGTCCTCGTCCAGCAGCGTGCCCAGGAGTCGCTTCTTGCTGGCCGCCGAGGCGGCTTTCCCCCAGTGCACCTGCCGCTTGTGCTGCGGCTCCCGCATGTAGTCCAGCAGGTCTAGCGGTTCTTCCCCGAGCGCGCCAGCGCCCCGGAGCGCCTGTTCTGCTTGGGCGAAGGCTTGGAAGGTGCGCGGGCAGCGGGCGCGAAGCTCTTCTAGGGTGCTGACCCTCAGGCAGGTGGCCACGTCGTGCAGGCAGAGGGCCCAGCTGGCGGCGCACGCGGCCGGGGTGGTCTGAGCGGCGGAAGGGATAGCGCACCCTCCGTCGGAGAGGCGCAGCGTGGCTCGCAGGCGCCGCGCGTCGTCCAGGGGCACCGCGGTGAGGTGAACAGCACGTCGTCGAGCTCATGCACCCAGCCCGCGTGCAAGCTCGCCCTGAGGTGGTGCGCGACGCATCCCCGCCCGTAGGTGCACGAGAGTGTGCATGTGGTCTCAGCTGAAGGGCCGGCCGCTCTCAGTTCCCGAAGCCGCGCGGCGATAGCCCGCGCGCGGGCCACAGCCGCGGCGCCGTCGGCTCCGGCGTGGACCGGGACCCTGTCCTCTTGCTGGTCTAGCCAGGGAGCGGCGCTCCCGAGGCAGAGCAGGTTGTCAGCCCGGAAGGCGGCGATTGCAGCTGGCAGCGGGGCCCCGCGGTCGGCTGCCCAAGCTTTCGTCTTGTCGGGGTTGGTCGACAGGCCAAGGCGAGCGAACTCTTCGGGAACCAGTTGCGCCGCCGCGGCGGCGTGCGCTGGAGGCGCGTAGACCATGATGTCGTCCAGGTAAGAGAACACCCGATACTCTGGGGACAGATTTTGGAGCCTCGCGTTGGTCTCGCCCAGGGCCCCCGCCGCGGCAATGGCGAAAAAGGCCGGCGACAACGGGCGCCATTGGTCGACCCCGCTGGTTGCCCGGACGGGCTCGGCGCAGTCGCTGTCGCCCCAGAACAAATGCGTCGTCCCCCCTCCTATCCAGCAGCGCGCCGCCCTGAGCAACGCCGGCGCCCGGGCGCGGAGGCTGCTCAGGATGTGGCGCCGGGGAATCGCTGATTGAGGAAATGGGAAGGTGACGAATGTAGCTCGCGCGGCAGTGGGCCATCATGATGGGGGCCTTTCATGGGTGAAGTTCTGGATTTGCACGATATAGTGGGCACTGAATAGGCAGGCTACGCGCAGGCCGACCCCAGCCGGAAGCTTGTCAAGAAGACGCTGGCGTCACCCACGGCGGGGCCGCATTCGGGGCAAGTCGCGGAGGAGGATGTGGCATGGATGAAGTGTGCTAGGTGGATGAGGCATCTTCGATCGATGGGGGCGCGAGTGATCCTGCCCCCAATCAAAAATTCCGAAGCGAACGTCGGGAAGGTGGCCAACAGGTTGGTGGGTGTCACAGCCCTCGCGGACGCGATGGGCAAAGCACACCGTACATGGAAGTCTTTAGCGTCTGAAGCGCGCAGGACCCTCGAGCACGGCTATCAGATTCTGGCGACGCAGGACTTCCAGGAGCAAGTCGACACCGCTTTAGAGCAGGCGCGGGTGCAATAATACAAGTTGCAGAAGAGAGATCGAGAGAAGATTGGAAGCAATGGTTGCAAAAGCGCTCGCTAGAGGCGCGAGTGCAGCTTTTCGGCGATTTAAAGTTAATGAGGTTCAAGAGCTCGTGGATGCTGGCGACGGTGCCCAACCTTTTGAAGGGTAGAGGCTTGTCTGCTTGGTTGGCTGGATATATGGCGCGAACATAAGGATGATGTGTTTCAGCAGCCTGCGATTTCGGATACTGGGGTGCTTTGCCACAGCTGCCAGCTGAAGATTTTTGGAAGGTGGCTGGGCAGTTCCCTGAGAAGACGGGGTTAAGCCCATTTTTTGTTCACCCGCGTGAGTGCCGCGGATCGTCCTTCAGTGTGTGGCAGGGGCTCTCGACAAGTGCGAGTAGCTGGGGGCTTGGCCAACGAATCGCATGGTCTCAGAGATAGTGCGGTTGGGCAAACCTGACGGTGGGCATCGGCTCGCCGATCTTTTCACGCGATGTCAAGATGGCGGGGCAGAGCCAGACGCGACCTGTCAGCGCAATGGGAGCAGCAACGCCTGGGTGTTGTGTTCGGGGGCAGCGGCAGTGGCATAACGTCTTCCGACAGCGCGCTCGAGCTTAACATGACGGCGGGAATTGCTAGGATGACGGGCCAGCACGCGATCTCGGTGCTAGTGGATATGGCGAAGTGCTAGGAGGCGATTTGGCATGGAGCCCTTCTTCGTGCAGCACGAGCTGTGGGCTACCCTCTGAGACTGGCTTGGCGCCTCATCATGCAGTACTCGCAGCCGAGATGCATCGGGGCGTTTGGGAGCCATTCTGGTAGCGCAGGTCTACCAGGGCGTACACGCTGGATGCAGCCACGCGACGACGTTGCTCGGTGTTCTCCAATAGTTGCGCAGCCTGAAGGACCTGAAGGACACCGCGTGGGTTGATGGACGACGCGCCCCTTCAATGGATTGGCCACAACTTGGACCCCGCAGGGAGCCTTTGGAATGCGACGGCTTACCTCTGCAATCGTAGCGAGGAGCTGAGGGCCTTCGCGCGGGCCAAGAAGCCGCACTTCGTCGCAACGTCTGCGGGCGCGCAGAAGGCGCTGGACAAGTGCATTCTGAAGTTGCGCATGGAGCCGAAACCACCTGCTCGTAACCTAAAGCCGCGAGTTGGCGGGTAGCAGGGTGCGGCTCACGATCGAGAAGGGCAATCTTCATAAGGCAAAGAAGCCTGAATCAAGGTCACGGGCTCTGCGGCAAGGCATTGGAGCCAAGGCCGCGCTATCATGGGGAGCAGGAGTGCATGCGCGGGCAGGGCGCGGAGGCATTGTCTCTGGGATCTCTGACACGGCGATGGTGAAGCTGCGGCGTTTGGCCGGAGTTGCGGCTGGCTACCCCCGGAGAACGTAGCTCGCCTACGCGCTACCTGGCGACGCAGCAAGCAGGAGTTCATGGATCCGATGTTCGATGGCACGGCGGACCTGGCTGAGAGGCACGCGGCCCGGCAGTGGGGGGGTCGGCTGACTGGGGCGACGCCATGGGGAGCATGGGCAGCAGCGCGGCAAAGGCTGCAACAGAAGCCGACCTGGGCGTCGCGCACAGGGCCCCTGGCTGCCCCGACCCTCGCGCCCATGTCGACTGGGGGTTTGCGAGCCCGGCGCGCTGCAAGACGCGCGAAGGCAAGCGGATCTCCGACCCCCCCAAAGGATGCGAGGGCCGTAAGAAATTCGACAATGGCAGCGCAGTCGGATTATTGATCACGCCCCTGAAGCGACGGGTTCAAAATGCATCTGGCATAGAGCGATGCGCAAAATAACATTGGCGTTGGAAGCAAAACGACGAGGAGCCGTGCGCGCAGCATGGTCGGGGGCCCCTTCGGCGCCTGCAACTCGGCATCGGCGAGAGATCCAGAGCGCGGCAGATTGCCCGCGGCGCGGGGCGATGGAGGCGAGCCTGGGCCACCAATGGTTTGGGCGCGACAGGCTGGCGCAGAACGACGACGAGGACTTGTCGGACGTGGCAGGACTGTGCAGGCGGGGGTTGCCGCAAGCAGCCGGGAAGGTCGGTTTAGGCCAGGTGTGCTACGACTTCTTCGAGCTCGCGACGCTGATCCCGGAAATGCCGCAGGCCCCCCCCCCCCCCCCTCCGGGTAATCCCCCACCTTCTACTGGGGCATGGGCGAAGAGATCAACGGCAAGACCACGGTCGAGAGCAAATGCGGCAAGGGGGAGGGGGGCCCAAGCGGCATGGGCCTTCCGCCAGGTGGCATAGGCGCGCAGAGGGCTGCGGCGATGCAGAAGTACCAGGACATGCCGGATGACCTGCGGAAGTGGACAGCGATTTGGTTCGACGGCGCCAATTGCGTGCCAGAGTCCAACGCGAACTGGATGGAACGGCGCCAGCCTTTCCTCGAGGCGACGTTCCAAGGCGGGGGAAACGAGCCCCTGCAGCGTCTGCTTCGCCGTTGGTTTCCTGGGGCGGCGCCGCGGCATATCATCGAGATGTTGCGCTCGAGCACGTGGAGACAGACTGCAGCCTCGAGGAGGGGCTGCGCCATGGCCCTGGCCAGGCTGCCCCGACAAGAAACGCGCGAACGTGAAGTCAGACATTGGAGGGAGTTGGCCGACGCGAAAACCATGTTCAGGAGGATCCCAGGAGACAGACACCTCATTCGCGACCACTTCGCAGGCCCAACTCGGCTGACGACCGGGCGACGGATGGTTTGAATGCATACTGCCCATGGGCTACGCCGAGCACCGCTATTGCGGCGCCTCAGCACTTAGAGCAGGCTTCGCTAGGCGGCCACTCGCCACGCGGAGGTGGGGCGGGGTCGAGGTGGGCTCGCGACCCCGCACGACCGCCGAGTACAGGGCGGACAGGCGCTGCGCTTCGGCAAGACGATGTTCAGCATCGCGAACCTCGTGCGCAACGTGAGCGGCGCTGGGCATCGAGACTTGCTGCGACGATGGGGGGCGGTTTAGCGTCGTCTGGTGTGCGCGGGCGGCGCGGCCTCGCATTCCAACTTCCCAGAATGCAGGAGAAGTAACTGGCCTGTGGCGGAGCTCGACAAACCAGGGTGGCCGTGCAGAGCGAGATATGGAGGAGTTCCTGGGCCAAACCAGTCTGCCCCATATGCGGACAGGTATGCGGAAGTGCAGGCGCTGAAGGTTGCTGCGGTGCCTGCGACGGTGGTGACTGGCCACCTCTCGCTGGTCATGGAGTCGATGAGGGACTGGGCGAGCAGCGCGGGGGCGAGGGCCAATCATGCAGCGCTATGGCGGCACATGGCGGATCTGACCAGAGGCGAGCGGGCCCCCTCCTTCTTGTGGCGGGGCTCTCATCTGCCGTGCGACCAGGCGTCTGAGAGGTGACCTGTTCGGCTGGGCTGGCAACCAGCGGGCTGACTTCGTCGCAGGCCTGGGACAGGACGATGTCGCTCTCTCCGACAGCTTTGTGCGCGACTGCGAGTTCAAGTTTGCAAGTGCTGTGCATGCGATAGCGATGCTCGGACAGCTGGCGCAGAGGCATGTAAAATGGGCCCAGAAGCTGGACAATGCGAGGAGCTGCAGGTCTCGACGGCAAAGGTTCCTGCGGTGGCGATCGAGTAGCATGGCGGCTGGCACGGCCCCGCCCCATGAGCCTCGAGATGCTGGCGATGAAACAAGTGGAACGCGATGGCGGGGACGGATCATGCAGTGCGAAGTCCTCGCACCAAGGAGAGGTTCAAATTCTGTTTGCCGGCGACGGTGATGAGCTGGACGGCGGACTGTTTCTCCCGAGGCAATCCACATTTCGTGCCTGCGAACGAGCTTCCTAACGAGGAGGAGCTGGTACCCAGGCCATCCGAGCCAAGCGCCCTCAAGAATTTCCGTGGGCTTGGGCATTCGCCGTGTGTGTTCGGGCCCATGACGATCTGCAAGCGGTGTGGTACTGTATCCAGGGTGGCAGAGTCTTGGGCCTCCACGCACAGTGTCCGGGCCCATCTGACGTACCAAGTGCCAGGGCGGGGCAAGAGGCGGCGAACAAGAGGGCCATGGACCAGAAGCATCCTCGTACTGGAAAACTTCTGGGCGCGAGGGCGTCGAGTTCGGCTACTACTCACTCCAGCGCGGCGAGGGGTTAGGCCGCAGCACCACACTTTCGGAATGCCGTGCGGGGCGTCAGGGACTGGCCATTCGATCCTGACCCGACTGCGCTTGCCTTCAACTGGGGGAGGTTACTACATTTCGTGGTGCTGGGCTACTTCATGTGGAGTTGATGGGTACTTTCTTCTGATGCACCGATGCCCATCCATGCAATGAAGCCCAATGACCCAAGGGAACGACCCGTGAGGGTGTTCTGGCCAGCCGTTGATGACGGTTGCGCTTCCCTCCCCTGGGTCAGGGCGCGCGAGAGCGACCCGTGAGGGTGTTCTGGCCACCTGTCGGTGTTGGGTGCGCTTGCTTCTCGTGCGTCCATTCCCCTGCGGAAGCCACCCGTGAGGGTGTTCTGGCCACCTGTTGGTGACAGGTGCGCGTGCCTCTCGTGCGTCCATTCCCCTGCGGAAGCGACCCGTGAGGGTGTTCTGGCCACCTGTTGGTGACAGGTGCGCGTGCCTTCCGCGGTCGAAGGGTCCGTGGACTTCGGTTGCTTTCTGAAGATGTTCGAGGGCATCTGCATGTTTGTCTTTGGTGGTGCTGCCTGGTCTGGTACAGAAGTGGTTGGATGGAGGTGGTCTGCCTATTGCTTGGGTGACAGTGGCAGCATGGGGTGCTGCGCTGCGTCTGCGCCTTCGACCTCGTCGAATTCGGTGGCATGGTCGGGGCCCACGCACGGCAGGTGTGACCTGGGCCCCGTGAGCGGCGTTGCCCCCGGCGCCCGCGTCGGCCGCAGACCCGCGCTCCCGCGGAGCGCTCATCCCTCCTCCCCCTTTTCCTCCTCCTCCTCCTCCTCCTCCCTCTTCCTCCTCCTCCTCCTCCTCCCTCCTCCTCCTCCTCCTCCCTCCTCCTCCTCCTCCCTCCTCGCCGCCCTTCCATGCACCCTCCTCCCGAGGCTAACCCGGGCAACCCAGCGGCGCCTCTCTGGCGCTCTCCATGTGGCGGTCGAGATTATCTGGTGGCAACTCGTGGAAGCTTCCCATACCATCCTCCTCCTCCTCCTCCTCCTCCTCCTCGTCACGCTTCCCCGCGTGCACTCTCCCCGCTCCCATCCTTTCCCGAGGCTTTCCCTGGGCAACCCAGCGCCTCTCTGGCGCTCTCTCCGCGGCGGACGAGATTTTTCGGTGGCAACTCATGGGAGCCTCCCATACAGTGGAGGCCCGTCCACAAGAAGCCTTTCACAAGAAACCCAACCTGAGACCAGGACTTCCATTGATTTTTGGTGCGGGAACGTCACGCGTTCCGTGGCAAAAACACCGAAACCCAAGAAACCCAGGGCACCCTGGAGGTAAGCAGGGTGTTTCTTGGCACGGGCCTCCACTGTACCATCTTGTCGGCTCTTGCGAATCGACGCTGGTCGACGCTAAATCGAAGCTAAATCGACGCTACTCGACGCTAACTCAGCGCCATCTCATCGAATCCAGACGCTAATCGACGCTAATCGCCTCTAAATGCGGAATTAAGAAGGTATACCAGGCTCGCATGCTTTGCTACCGAAAGATTCCTGAGATGGCGTCCAGCCCCCAAGACGGCCCGATATAGCCCCAAGAAGGCTGCCCACGATGGCACCAGGACCACCGAAAGAGGCCCTCGAGGCTAGGGGCCCTCGAGGCTAGAGTCAACCCGTATAGTAAGGATGCGCGATAAGGATGCAAGGGCCGTGGACGCTCATTTCGAAGCTTTTCGAGCGGGGAACGGCCACCGAACGTGGCCAAGGATGGACTGAGGAGGCAAAGATGTCCATCCTCACTATGCGGGTTGACTGTACCCAGACCGGGCTCGAAGGGGATCTGCGGCCGGGCCCGAAGAGGCCCAGCTGGGTGATTTCCCTTAGGTTGTCCACTGAGTTTCGCATCCTAACCTTCTCGGACGTCCGTGAGCTCACGACAACCCAAGACGCCTCCGAGATGGTCTCACGACACCCTGCGAGGGCCTGAAGAGGGCCCCGAGACGGTTCCAAGATGGCCCAAGAGCGGTCCGAGGGAACAGGTCGTCCCAAGGTGGCCCGCAGACGACCCTCAAGGTCCTCAAGAAGGCCCCGAGACGACCCAGAGAGAGCCCCCCAAGACGGACTCCAAAAGACCCCAGACAGCTCAAGAGAGCGACCAGACGGCCGAAGGAGCCTCCAAGAACCCCCGAGATGCTGCCAAGAGGCCCCGAGAAGCCCCAGGCCAATGGGCCCCCAAGAGGCACGCAACAGGGCCCCCGAGGCCATCGAGAGGCCACGAGGCGGCCTGCTGTGCCCCTTCGCGAGCAGTCGCCGACTCAGAACGCCGAGCTGGCACGAAGGCGGGTCCTGCCGCAGGCAGCTGGATACAGAAAATCCACTGTATAAAAAACATGTCGGGCCCGCCGGAATGCAGGTTCGCGCTCGGCACCGCGGACGCCAGCGACACCACCGAGAAGGGGCGCACGGACCCCGCCTCGCCCAGCGCGAAGCCCGCGAGCCCCAGAAACCGGAACTGGAAGGCGTTCACGTTCAGGCCGACTACCACGAGCAGCAGCGAGACGCCCAGGAAGAAAACAGGGGTGATGACAAAGTTGCGCCCCGCGTGGCCCGAGGGCCTGTTGACGTCGCAGAGGCGGCTGCGTCTCCCCAGCGAGTCTCGCCGAATCCCGAACTCGGCGACCTTGTGGGCGCGCCGGTGCACCATAGTCATCAGGTGGCCCAGCACCATGGAGCCTATCGTCGCACCGATGAAGAGGAAGAAGCCCCAGAGCGGCTGCACGTACACCAGCAGCCGCGCCGACCCGCCGAACTCGTCAAAGACGTCACTGATCACCTGCGGAGCCTGCCCCGCGATGGACAGGTCGAACTTAAAGGCCACCATGAAAAGGACCATGACAAACGCGTCCACCATCGACCACTTTCCCAAGAAGTCGAGCCACTCCAGGGCCGTCTGTCGGCCATGGACGCTCAGTACGCTGGTCGGCGCCAGCCAGCAGAGGAGCATCGTCAGCAGCTTGACGTAGGGCCACACGCCGCTGAAAAAAGCGATGAGCACTGCCAGGGGGTACGCCCCACCGTTCCACATGTCCTCGATGCTGCCCATCAGCGTGAAGTCCTTCAGGCTGGGAAGACGCACCACCTGTTCATCGTTCGCCCGGATGGAAATCAGAACGCTCGTGCCAACTCCAGAATTGGACTCGACCATGAGCAGGATGTTCCCAGCGATGAGCAGAGGGAAGCTCACCAGCATCATCCTCGACACGCTGGGGTGCAGCGCCAGGCAATCCCAGGAAGGCTGGGCCTCCGCCGCCTCTGCCCGCACGTCGCCAGCGCGCTCGTTCGCGGAGGCGCTGAACGAGATGCCCGGGTCTTGACTGGCGCCTTCCTGTCTCGCTGGCGCCACCGCCAGCTCCACCTCTCGGGGATCTTCTGACCTGGGTCCATCCAAACCAGGGTCACTCAGGCCTTGCAGGCTCCTGCAGGATCCTGCATCCAAGCCCAGTTCAAGGCACCCCTGTCTCTGCAGGGTCCTGCGAGACCCGGCGCCCTGGCTGACCCCCGTCTGCACTGGCCACTGTCTCTTGAGCCCCGATCTGCGGAAACCACAAGGTGCCGACACCGCTGCTCCCGAGACCTCTCCTGGGGCGCCTTCTAATCAGAATCCGAAGGCGAACGCAGCGGGGGCGACGAAGGCCTTCCAGGAGGCCCCCCCCAAAGGGGAACACACTACCATTAGGTCGGGCATGTCCCCCTACAGGCGGATTGTGGGTGAGAAAAGCAAAACAGCCGAATCAATATTCCCAAATAGCAAAAAATGATCACAGTGCGACCCTACCTAGACTTGGAGCCCCTAGGAAAGCAGCATTAGTAGTAACAGTAAAGCTAAGCTAAAGCTAAGTTAAAGCTAAGCTAAAGCTAAGCTAAAGCTAAGCTAAAGCTAAGCTGCAGGTAAGCTGCAGGTAAGCTGCAGGTAAGCTGCAGGTAAGCTGCAGGTAAGCTGCCGGTAAGCTGCAGGTAAGCTGCAGGTAAGCTAAACCTAAGCTAAAGCTAAGCTAAAGCTAAGCTAAAGCTAAAGCTAAATATGAGCTACATGTAATATACAGCTAAGCTACAGCTAAGGTAAAGCTAAGCTAAAGCTAAGCTAAAGCTAAGTTGAAGCTAAGCTAAAGCTAAGCTAAAGCTGAGCTAAAACTAATATAAAGCTAAGCTAAATCTAATCTAAAGCTAAGCTAACACTGAACTAAATCTAAGCCCAAGCTAAGCTAACGCTAAGCTAAAGCTAAGATACAGCTAAGCTACAGCTAAGCTAATATGAGATAGGCTAAGCTAAGCTAAGCTAAGCTAAGCTACAGCTAAGCTAAGCTAAGATGAAGCTAAGCTAAGATGAGTTAAGCAACGCTAAGCTAAGGGGACGTACCTGGGGGAACCGCGGGGCGGGGACTGGGGGGAACCGCCCGGGGCGTTTTCCACTGCCCGCCCATTTAAGCAAACAAAGTAAGAACCCTCTAGGCAGAGCCTAGGTAGGGAATAATCAAAAAATCGTCACCTGATTAGTTCTTACTATTTTAGGAATATCCCTCCTGTAGAGGGACATGCCCGACTTAACACGAGCGAAGAGCTCTTCATCTTTGAGCCGTTTGCTTACAGCCCCCGTCTCTTGAGCCCCGAACCTCCTGCACGGCGGCGCTCCCGCGAGCGCCCTCGCCGAAGAAGCTGCTGCCAGCGCCGTCGGAGCGCCGCGGCGGGGCGGCGCTCGCGCCGTCGGAGCGCCGCGGGGCGGCGCTCCCGCGCGCGCGCTCGCCCTCGCGTCCTTCGGTGAAGCCCCCTCAAAGTCGCGCCCCTGGGCCCCTCTAGGTTCGGGGACGCGCAAACATGGATTAGCGATCAATGGATTTGGCGCGCGGCCGCCAAATCCATGGATCGGGGGAGGGACCCTCCCCAAAATGCGGCCGGTGCCGCCTCGTTCGGAGGCGGAAATCCGTGATTTTCCTTCGGAAACGGGACTCGTCGCTAATCCGCACCCCCTTGAGCCATGTTTGCGATCGCCTGATAGGTGGCGGAAGTCGAACCCTACCCCCACCAACCATCGATGCTCCAGAATTGATGGGAGACGGGGGGCAGGGCTCGGGCTCCGCCACGTGCTCGACGAGTGCCGAGCCCTACCCCCGCCGCCCCTCGAGCTGCCTGAATCGTTGGAACGGTGTGGGCAGGGTTCGGGTCGGGCGAAAGGGGGGGATAGCAAAGGGGGGGTTTGAGAATCAGCTTACGTAGCTGATTTTCCCGGCGCCTCCCGGCGCCGGAGGCGACTATGTATCGAGGAATGGGCCCCTCGGTGGGGCCGAGACCAGCTGCATGCAGCAGATTTCGTAACCCCCCCTTGCCCAATCCCCCCCTTTCGTCCGGCCCGAAGGGTTCGGATCTCGCCGCCGGCCCTCCCCAGGCCCCTCCGGGCCAATTTGTCCCTCCCTGCGGATCGATTACTGACGGCCCCCGGGCGTCACCCGGCCTGCAAACGCCCAAATCTGGGAAAGACCTAGGTCCTAGGCTTAGGTCGGGCCTGTCCTCCTGCAGGCGGATTTTGGAGACGAGGGGCCCGAACAACTCACACCACGAGAAGCCAGAACGACTCACACCAGGACGAAGAGCCCGAACGACTCACACCACGAAGAGCCCGAACGACTCACACCACGAAGAAGGGCCCGAACGACTCACACCAGGACGAGAAACCCCAAACGACTCAAACCACGAGGAGCGCTTTCTCTCCCTCCTCCTCCGCCTCGTCCTTCTCCCGCTCCCACCACAAGGAGGATGTACAAGGAGGCGGGAGGAAGGAGGAACAGGGGAGATATGCGGGGGCAGGCGGAAACACGCCTGAAAAACACGACTGTCGGCATGCTTCGCAAGAGTTGCTGTTTTGAGATGGGCTGGTGGGGATACGCGAAGCGTGAAGAATTTGTCCCTCCCTGCGGATCGATTACTGACGGCCCCCGGGCGTCACCCGGCCTGCAAACGCCCAAATCTGGGAAAGACCTAGGTCCTAGGCTTAGGTCGGGCCTGTCCTCCTGCAGGCGGATTTTGGAAGGAAAACATATTCAACACATGCTCAAAACGAGTCAGAAGTAGTGACAAATCGTCCCCAGACGATTTGTTTAAACTATTTTGATAATTCCTCCTGCAGAGGTACCTGCCCGACTTAAATCTAGATTTAGGTCGGGCATCATGTCCCCCTACAATCGGATTTTGGATGAAAAACCGATGGCCCAACGGGCCAGCGGCGTACTAAGATCTCCGGTAACTGGTTAACAATATTTCTACTTCGCGCACGCGGGGCTGCCCCTAGGGGTCCCCCGACGAAAAGTACCCCGGGACGGTCCCGGGACTTTCGGGCCAGAGATGGTTTTCCGTCTGGGCGCCGCCCTCGAGGCGCTCCAGACAGCCCCAAGAAGGGCCCAGAGGCCTTCAAGAGGCCCCCTAGACAATAGACGACGGGTCCGAGATGCCACAAGATCGCTCCAAGACGTCCAAGATGGCGCCTAGACGCCCCGAGAGGCCTCCAAGAACCCTCCCAAGAGAGCCTCCAGGGGCAAACATTGATGATTTTCCGTTGGTTTTCTCATGATGTTGGCTTCTCCGCCTTATTGGCTTACCGGCGCTTCTAAACGGCCCAAGAGGCCCCCAAGATCCCCCCAACACGGCCCAAGAGGACTCCAAGAGGGCCCCCAAACGGCTCCAGCGAGCTCCAAGATAGCCCCAGAGGCCTTCAAGATGGCCCAAGAGGCCCCCAAAACATCCCCAAGGGCGGGCCCAGACGGGGGACCCGAACGGAGATTTCGAGCTCTCGGCCCCGAGAGGTCTTCAGGATGCCCCAAGACGCCCCCAAGAAACTCCCAAGAGGCCCCAAGAGACCCCCAAGAGGCCGCCCTGAAGCCCCCAAGAGGCCCCAGAGAGGCCCCAGGAGGTCCCGGACATATCGCCAAGAGGCCCACGACGGGAGTCCAAAGACATTCACAAGCCTCCCAAAGAGGCGCGCCCAGACGCCCCAAGTGGCCTCCAATAGCCCTCCCAAGAGAGCCCCAAGAGGCACGATTCATTGCTTTTCTATACGTTTTGGGCAGAATGAGGAGTTTCCGCCTTTCCGGCTTTCCGACGCTCCAAGACAATCCGAATCCGAGACGCCCCCAAAACCGCCCCATGAGGCCGCCAGCGGCTCCCAAGAGTGCCCCAAGACGGCCCAAGAGGGCTCCAAGACACCCCAAGACGCCTCCAAGACGGCCCAAGAGAGCCCCAAGAACGCCTCCAGAGAAGCTCCAGGGGCGGATCACGAAACATCATTTCGAACCATCGGGGCTAAGCACCCCCCAGGAAGCCCCAAGAACAGCTCAAGTTCCCCCCACACCAACCAAGAGGCCGCAAAGAGGCCCCCCAGAGGCCCCAAAGAGCGCTCGATGGGGGCCGGCGGAATGAACGAAGCGATTAAATAAACGTACTCCCCAAAAAATCAATCAAACAACCCAAAATATGGTCCAGAGACTATTTTTTATGTTTTTTTTTTTTTGCATATTCCGCCTGTAGAGGGACAGGCCCGACTGAAACATCTAGATCCTGTAGGTGCGGCAAGTTCGTGGCGCGACGTGGGCGCCGGCTCCTGACCCCGCGTGGGCCGTGGGACGCTCGGCGACCGCGGCTCTTCCACTCGGGGAGACGCAAGACTCGGACATGAGGGGCAACGATAGGGGGGGACTGGCATAGGGGGGGATACATCGACACGGAATCGGCGGTACATCGCCGATTGATCAGCGATAGGCATCCGACAGTGAATCCGCACCTGCCTGGGCAGGTTGGGGCTATCGGGACCCTCGTTGCCCCCGAGGGCACGGGGGACTCGGGTTGGCCTGACGAGGCCGTCGAGAAAATGACGAGACCCGATCTGAAATTTGACGCGAGCCTCCCGCCGCAGACATCTCACGGGATCCGCACCGTCAGAGTCCAGGAACTGCGCTCGTCAAAACGCGTCGGCAAGCCCGAGTTCCTGCGCACTCGAGTCCTACGCTTCCCCGACCCACGGAGCAGATTGTTCTGTATCGGCCGACTCCAGGCCACTGACCGCGTTCAACCGTGAACGCCCGCGCTTGGGTCGCCGCTGCGTCGACACGACACGAATCTGGACGTCCAACGTCGTGAAATTCTTCACGACGACGCTTTCCAGAAGGCGGGGTCCCTTCCGGGAGACCCGGCTCCTCATCCCGAGCAGCCTCTTCGGAGGGCCCTGGGACCCAGCAGGGCCTCTGGAGTTGGACACTTGCCTTAGGTCGGGCATGTTCCCTTCAAAAAAATAAAAGAAAAACCGTCCCCAGATTATCTTTTGCATATTTTTGAATATTCCTCCTGTGCAGGGACACTCCCGACTTAGCACTTGTCAGCAGCCTCCCGTCGTGTTTCTGTCATGACGCGGGGAGGTCGGCCATGACCTGCTCATAACGCCGACCCCAAGAGTTGTGGATGCCATAACCATGGACAGACTAACAATCCTATCACGGAGTTGAACACGTGTAGTAGACTAACAAGGCTATCACGGAAATGAACATGTGTTCAACATGTTTTTTAAACATGAGACCTGTTTTAACATGCTTAATTAAGACAGGCTTAGACATTGATCGTCGTCCACAACCCCATGAGGGTCTCGACCTACTTTTCCCAGGGCCAGCCTCTCATCCCGAATCGTAGTTTTGCTGCCAGCCCCGAGGCCCGGCACGGGGGCCCCCAGAGGCAGAAAATACTAAGGAAAACACCTCCGCCAGGGCCTCTTCATGACTCGTCTCCTCCTTCTCCTCCTCCTCATCCTCCTCCATCTGCTCCTCCTCTTCCTCTTCCTCCTCTTATGATTGTTATTATCTGTCATATGTTTTTCTTCTTCTTCTTACGTAGCACCCCGCAATTGCGGGTAAGAGTGAGGGGGCGGGAGCGGGCGACGCGGGCGTCGAGCCGGCGGACCTCGTAGCCCTCACGTTCCCTGTCGATGGGGCCTTCCTCCTCCTCCTCCTCCTCCTCCTGCTCCTCCTCCTCCTCCTCCTCCTAACAGGACGCGAAGGGTGCCACCCGGAACAGGTGCAAAAACAGCCCGCCGCAGGCGCCGACAATTTTGATTTGTACACTAAACGCGATTTGGGTCGCAGGTTCTTCACCTGGGACGAAATGCGCAACAAACCCGCCGCAAGTGCCGAAGTTTTGGCTTGTTCAGTGAACGTAGTTTGGGTTGCGGGTGGATCGCGGGCTCTCCACCTCCACCTGGAGGAAATTCAAAAACAGCCCGCCGCAGGCGCTGAAAATTTTGATTTGTACACTGAACGCGGTTTGGGTCGCGGGTGGGTCGCGCGTTCTCCACCTGGAACGACTGCACAAAAAAAAACGCCGCAGGCGTCGAAAAATTTGGGTGGGTCGCGGGGTGGGTCGCGGGGTGGTTCGCGGGTGGGTCGCGGGTGGGTCGCGGTGGGTCGCGGGTGGGTCGCGGGCGCGGTTTGGGTCGCGGGTGGGCCGCAGGTTCCCCACCTGGAACGAATGCAAAAAAAACCCGCCGCATGCGCCGAACATATTGGGTGGGTCGCAGGGTGGGTCGCGGGCGGGTCGCGGGTGGGTCGCGGGTGGGTCGCGGGTGGGTCGCCGGGGCGGGTCGCGGGGTGGGTCGCGGGTGGGTCGCGAGGTGGGTCGCAGGTGGGTCGCGGGTGGGTCGCGGGTGGGTCGCGGGGTGGGTCGCGGGTGGGTCGCGGTGTGGGTCGCGGTTGGGTCGCGGGTGGGTCGCGGGGTGGGTCGCGGGTGGGTCGCGGGGCGGGCCGCGGGTTGGACGACGACAACAACAAACAACAAACAACAAAAAACAACAACAACGAGAATCCGCATCGCGGAATTTCACTTCAGCCACGCGCCCAGGGACAGTGAATGACCGTTCGGTTCAGCCCCTCACTCTGATTATGATTATTCCTTTTGCTTTTATTATTATTATTAGTATTCTTATTATTGTTATTCCTGTTCGTCGTCCTCTGGAGCTTTTTCCTCTCATTCTTATTATGATTATCATTATTATGATTATTATTACGACTCTTTATATTATTACTTGTTTTCCTCTTTCTCTTCTTCTTCCTCTTCTTCTTATCAGTATTGCGATTATTCGGATTATTTGCATCATTCTTATTATTCATCTTCCTCTTCCACCTCCTGTTCCTGCTCCTGCTCCTGCTCCTGCTCCTGCTCCTGCTGCTCTGCCTCTGCTGCTGCTGCTGCTGCTGCTGTTCCTCCTCCTCCTCCTCATCCTCTTCTCCTCATCCTCCTCCTCCTCTTCCCTCTTCCCCCCCCTCCCCCTCCCCCTCCCCGTACTCCTCCTCCTCCTCCTCCTCCTCCTCCTCCTCCTCTTCCTCCTGAGGCGCCACTAAGAGTTCTTGGAACTCGACGAGCACCCTTGCGTAACCTCTTTTCCAGGGAACGGCAGGGCGACAGTGACGTAGGACACTGGTCCGCATAAGTGGCCGGAAATCCGCCTTGCTGCCGTTGCGGGCGCGGCAACAAAGCCAGTACTGGAATGGCCACTCCTGTAGAATGACTGGGTTGGCATCAACCACCTCGGGCCCGCAGCAAGCATGGACATGCAAGGCATGCGAGGTGACTGGTCCGCGTGGACGGCCGAAGCTCGGCCATCCTGCAGTTGCGGTCGCGGCAAGCTCAGGGAGGGCCCTGTAGATGACCAGTACTGGTTGCAATACTTCTTGGTAAGCCAGCTTAAGTTTTAATGGTCAGCCCTGTCGTTGGACAGGAGCTGGCATCCACAATCTCGAGCCCGCAGCTTGGATTGCCAGCCCTGTTCCCAGGCAAGCTTTGGCATCCTGCCCTCGCAACGACGGCCCACCTGAGAGACCAGCGAGTCTGGTCCGCAAGGATGGCCGAAGCTCGGCCCCCCGGCCGCGGCGGGCGTGGCAACTGCATGCCACTCTTGGCATCCCGCGGGGGCCAGATTGGTTTTGGATGGCCATCCCTTACTATCGATAGACAGGCATTGCCATCACAAGTCGAGCTCATCAGCGGGATGCCAGCTTCTTATGGCAGGCTCGACGCCCGACCCTGGCAGCACAGGCACAGCTGGGCATTCGAGGGGCCAGACCCGCTTAGAATACCCAAAACTGTCTGTCCTGCCGTCGCGGGCGCGGCAACTTGATAACATTCGTAGTACTCAGTGGGCGCCAACTCTGGCTTGCACGGCCAACCCTGTCAGCACTGGTGCCCTGTGGGGGGCCAGTTCGGGTTTGGATGACCACCCCTGTCGAGCGACAGGCGTTGGCAACCACATCTTAGAGCCCAGAGCTAGGATGCCCGCCCCTGCCTCCAGGGGGCCCTCCTGCAGCCCGCCCTCACAACGAGGGCATCGCTAGGCATCCGAAGAACCTGGACCGCATCGATGGCCGAAGCTCGGCCATCCTGCCGTTGCGGGCGCGGCAACTGCATGCCACTACTGGCATCCCGTGGGGGGGGCAGATTTGGATGGCCACCCCCGTCGATGGTGCCCACCACTTGGTTGCAAACTTGGCAGCCCGCGTACCCCCCTTGCGCGCGCAGTGCAGCTCGAGACCATGCTGTCGCAAGTGCACGTCCACATGCATCAGCAGACGGGTGCTGGTGACGAATTCCTGATCCGTTAGACAATGTTCCAGCCTCGTGGGGAAGGCCATCCACGAGCCTCCGCCGCTGCCGCCAGACTCCCGCATCGAAGTGGCGTAATCTTCCGTGGCACCGCTACTAAGATTCAAGCTGATAAGAGAAGTCACTTCGTAACGCCTCGTGGACGCGGGTGCGGCTGGGAAGTTGACGCCTTGCGAGCCCATCTCCCCGACGACCGTCTCGAGGCACGCTCGCAAAACAAACGCCTTGGTCAAGAGCACCGCCGCGCTGGGAAATCCCATGGTGGCTGCGTTCTCCGGCAGGTCCCGGAGCCAAGAGGCGACGAAGTTGGACCGAGAACTGGCGCACGCGCTGGCCAAGCCATAGCCGCCCTCGTTCCATGGAAGAAACCACCGCTGGCGATGGAGCGCGGCTGCAACCTCGGAGTGCTCGATCCCCTGGCGGTCGAAAATCCCATCAAGCAAGACATAATCCAAGTCGAGCATGCTGCCGTTCGTCAGCGGCTGGCACTGCTGCAAATAGACTGCATCCCCAGTGGTCGCCACACGGGCGAGAGAAACCGCGTGGTGGACTGAAAGGCCTGCCGCCCTCTGCTCCGAGAGCCGCGTCAAGGTCTTCCGCCGTTCCTCCACTACGTCTAAGTCGGGCCAGTCCCCCTACAGGGGGATTTTCGACGAAAAATAAAAATACCCCCAGAATAGTACAGAAATGGTCAGGGGACTATTTTTTTGTTATGTGTGTTGCCATTTTGGGGTATTTGTGGGGTATTTT
>CAUYUJ010011492.1:175717-208217 GCA_963575745.1 Prorocentrum cordatum | reverse complement strand
TACATACATATAATACGCATACATCTATGTACATACATGTACATGCATACATACATACATGCATACATGCATGCATACATACATCCAGCCATACATACAAACATACATACACTCACATACACACATACATACACACATACATGCATACATACACACATACATACATACATACATACACCTACATACATACATACATACATACATACATACACACCTACAACACACACATACATGCATGCATACTTGCATGCCTGCATACATGCATACACACATACATACATACATACACACACTCATGCAGCGCATATATGTATATGTATATATGTGTGTATATATGTATATGTGCAGCTCGGGAGACAAACGAACACCAACACCGATGCTCCCCAGACATCTTCCGCGGCGCGCTCTGACTGGGACTTCGAGGCGACTCTGGCCAGTGGCGACGGGGGGCGGGCGGCGTCATCCGTACAGCCGTCGTGCTGCGTGCCACAAGCGAAGCCGAAACAGAAACACGGGGGCTTTCCTTGACACGGCGAGCCTCGACCACAGGTTCCCCGACCTAGATCCGAGGAAGGGCCAAGAAAAACAGGGCCTCTCCAGAACCCATGGGGTTGGCGTGTCGGCTGCATCTTCTCCTCCCCTGAACCTCTGCGATCGTCGCGCCGAACTGCCCCAGCAGCATCGCGACGACCTCGTTGAGAAGGATGAGGAGCAGGACGAGGAGGAGGAGGAGGAGGTGGTGAGGGGACGGACAGAAACTGAGGAGGAGGAGGAGGAGGAGGAGGAGAGGCGGGGGAGGGAGGGAGACGGGCACAGGAGGATGGCGGAGGGGAGCAGGGAGAAAGGGGAGTGGACGAGACAGTGCGGACGTGGCTGCAAGAGAACCTCGCAAACAACTGCGGCGCGCGATGTGCCACTGGGGTTTGGTCGGGCCTGCCCCCATACAGGTGGATGTTGGATGACAAAGTAAAAACTCACACAACAAACGCCAAATAGTCAAACGTAGTCACAAACTCGTGCCCTGATTATTTTGTCTCTATTTTTGAATCTCCCTCCTGTGGAGGGACAGGCCCTACTCAGCGCAGGGGGTAACAACCGCAAATCCAAGGTACCCTGCGTGCGGCAGCTTCTTCCCCGCCCTCTCGGGCAACCACCCGCGCCGTGCAGGCGGCAGCGAAAGACCTCGGAGAAACTCGGGGCCGCGCGCCTAGCGCTGCAGGCGAGGGGGGGGGGCGGATACTCAAAATCAGGCGGGAGGGGCAGGAAACGAGCACAATCCTCGTCGTCCGCCTCCTCCTCCTCCTCCTCCCACTCCTCGGCCTTCTCCTCTTTTTGTTTCCTTATCCTCCTCTTTTTTCTCCTCCGTCTCCTGCCCCTCATCTTCCATATTTTTTCCTTTTCCTCCTCGTCCTCATCCTCCTCCCCCTTTTCCTTATATCCGCCTCCTCCTCCTCCTCCCCCCCCTTCCCGGTCATCGTCGATGTCCCCCAGGGTCGGCCGCGTCGGCCGTCAGGCCTTCATGGTCAACAGCAACCGGGAAAGGCGGGGAACGAGCAAAAAACAAACGGTGAGGAATCCAAAATGCGGGGGCCCCCAAGCTGCGCACCGCCCCCCCCCACCTCCCCCACCCTCCTCCTCGCCCCTTCTCACCCTGGAGAGGGGTGTGCGTATTCTTGGACCCCGCGCAAAAAGGTTCCGATGTCGCCGCCCACTGGGCCTCCCCGCGGGCGCGCTCGGACCGCGATTCCGATGCGAATCCAGCGGCGGCGACAAAGGCCTTCCCTATCGAGGCCCCCTTAAACGGGGTCGGAATAGACGGGGTCGGGGGATCGCGCCGCGTCGCCGATGCATCGGCGATGCATTGAGAGAGCGATGATCGCATCATAGAGCCAATCTGCACGCGCCCACCCCCTGGGGGACAACGCCCGCGCCACGAGTCGGGATGCCCCCCGGAAACGCGCGCGCCTTACTCGCGGGCAGCGCGCAGCGAAATGAGAGGTAAAACTGCGCGGGCGCTGCCGCCGGCCAGGCCCGCGCCATCGCGCGCGCGCCCTCCCCGTTGCGACGCGCGGACACGCGCGTCGGAAGCAGGCAAAAGATGGGAGCTCGACGACAGGCGCCCTGAAGGCTCAACTGCCCAGAGGGCGCCCGCAGGCGGGGCGCCGACAGGGCCTGGCAGGGGCGAAAGAAAGAAACAACATCACCGTGAAAACAATCGTAAAACGGCGGTCGTGGAAAAACGCCAAGACGCACACCTGCGAGAAGGAGGAGCGCTGGTGCCAACTAGTGCGATCGATTAACAAGATACGCACCTGACGACAACGACCGAGACGGATGGCAAACACTTGAAAATTCATGAGAAAAGGAACGTGTCGACGCGCGCCCGTGGGGGGGGGCGGAACTTTCCCCGTTCGACCCGAGGGGCGCGTTCCTATGGAGAACTGACATACGCCGCAAACGCGGGCCGATTAGCGGGAACGACGTAGACGCAGCGAGCTCGACAACTGGGGCCTTCAGGGCTCAGCTGCCCCGAGCGGGGGAGGGGGCGCCGAAAGCGCCGCCGCCCCCCTGGCGCGAGACGACGCGGGGGGGGATGGAGAAAGAAGGAGGGAGAAAAAGGAAGGACGAATGGACCTCGCGATCAACAGGCACGCACCCCGAAATATGCGAGCCCTCGCGTCGGTCGAACGCTGACCACCGCGAGCGCGCCGCGCCCATGCTCTTGTCATGGAGGCGCCAGTTCGCAGGGCCGCGGTCCCCCTGCTGAAGGTTCCTGCAGGGCCGCCACCCCCTGCAAGAGGTTTCTGCAGGGCTGCGGCCCTCCTGCTTGAGGTGCCCTGCCTGACGGGGGAAGAAGAAGATAATGGAAGGATGGGCCAGGCCCGACTCCAGGGAGACGCGGGGAAGAGGCCCCCGCGACCCCCGGAGGCCGCGGGACCGGACGAAGGAGGAAGAAGGGGGGAGGAAGACCCCCCTCCGATGGGAGACGCCCGCGCCCGCGCGCCCGCAACGAGAAAATGCGTGAGAAGAGTAACCTGACAGCGACAGATGCGATCTCACCCCGCCAATCACATCATGAGGGTGATCATGGCCCCCGCCGGCTTCGGGACTACCTCTTGACAAATAAGAGCGTAGATGATGGCAAAGTGTGAAGTCATGGGTTCGCAGCATCCTAACAAGGCACCTGCTCTAAGTCATGGAATCGTCTGCGCGCGCAGAAATCGGTCCCTGCTTGCCTGACGCGACGTGCACCGCGCGACTTGCACGCGGTCCAAATGGGCAAGGAAGTCCGCAACCCGTACATTTTCAGCATCTCTGACTCTCGAGTCTCCTTTCGAGCCTGGGAGAGGTGACGCATGCGTCCCGCGCAAGGTCCGCCGCCTGTGAAGGCGATATCGTAAGCCGAAAACAGCATCTAACTGGCCAGTCTGGGCCCGTTCACCATGAAACTCTGCCAGGGCGCCCGAGCTCCGCAACGCGATCACATACTGTAAATTCCCGCAAGCAATGCACGCGCGCTCAGATGCGTCACGACGTCCAGCGGCGGCTTGTTCGGCACGCGCGGCGTGCCGCACAAGGCAGAAGGGAAGGGAAGGGAGGAAGCAAACGGACAATGGATGAATCGAGAATAAGCATAAGAACCTTGACAAAATGGGCGTCATCGGAATATCTCCTCCGCGCAAAAAAAAACGTTGACCGATGTGGGTGTGTCCATCGACGCATGACGGGGAACTGCCCACATATGCAACTTGGCACATTTAGTTTCCTCCCGAGACTGTCGATGACGGTCGCCTGGCCCAGAGGACAAAGCCAACTCGGCGGATAACCTGGGAGAGGGATGATCGAACCAGAAAGCCAATCCGCATATGTCCACCCCCTGGGGGACGGCGCCCGCACTATGAGTCGGGATGCCCCCAGAAACGCGCGCGCCTTAAAGGCATCGCGCAGTACAGCTACGCAGGCGCTGCCACCGGCCAGGTCTGCACCATCGTACACATGCATCGGCGACACTGGCGATGCTTAGGCGACTCCAGTGTGAAGAACATCGGGCTCCACATCGAGCCGCATCGCCGATGCATCGGCGAAGCGGCGCGACCCTCCGACCCCATCGACTCCGACCCCATCTAAGAGGCATGGATTCCAAGAGGCCGAAAAAGGGGCCAACGGGCAAAGGTTAGCGGCATCGGTACTTCTGATGAGACGCACGAAGACATAGTAGCACTTTACTCGGAGGCGCGCGTCCGACCCGAGCATATAGTACATCCATCGTGTAGCATATC
Source organism: Prorocentrum cordatum (assembly GCA_963575745.1). Lineage (NCBI taxonomy): Eukaryota > Dinophyceae > Prorocentrales > Prorocentraceae > Prorocentrum > Prorocentrum cordatum. The sequence goes on along the minus strand of CAUYUJ010011492.1, from coordinate 203,937 downwards.
GTTTCCCGAGCGGTGTGGCCAGAAAGCGCCCGCCACGACGCATATACTATAATATTCCTTTCGGTGCGCGAATCGCCCCTGGGGCGGAGACTGACACATGTTGTATGAGTGTTCCGGCGACGCAGATTTTACTCTTCCGGTAAGGAACCGAATAATGGCATAAACGCAACAACTCGGAGGTCCGCGCGGATTCGAGAAATCCGCGCGGGTTCTCGAGCTTTTCAAAGGTATGTCATTGTTCGCTCCCTTATATTTAGGTCGGGCATGTCCCCCTACAGGCGAATTTTCAGGCGAAGAAATAAACACACACACACACACACACACCCAAGAGCCCCAAAACATCCAAAAATATCAAAACGTCGTCCCGACTATGTTTTACTAGTTGGGAATACTCCCTCTGTAGAGGGACACGCCCGACTTAACCCTATCTGGGGAGTGCAGGATGGAGGGAGGCGACGCGACGAACTCGTTGTTCACAGGGTCGATATCATGGTTCGTTCCCCTATCTGGGGAGGAAGCAAGATGGAGTTATGTCGGGCATGTCCTCCTGAAGGGGGTTTTGGAAGAGAAATAATCGCTGTTCAAAAATACTCAAGCCTAGTCAACAATAGTAAGACAATGGTCCCCAGGTTATTCGTTGACTATTTCTGAATACTATTCCTGTAGAGGGAAACGACCGACTTCAGGATGCAGGGAGGCGCAGCGGCGACCTCGTTGACCATGTGGTCGATATCCATCTCCAGCGACGCCGCGCCCCGAGGCAGCACCGTCAACCGCGAGGGCACCACCGTCAGCGCCAGCCCCTGGAGCACCGCCGAGCGCAGCGCGGGGGCGGAGCAGCCGAGCTCCGGCAGCTGGGGGGGGGGGCAAGACAGAGGCCTCTTGCTCCTCCTCCTCCTCCTTTCCCTCCTCATACTCCTCGTCTCCCTCCTCCTCCTCCTCCTCCTCCTCCTCCTTCTCTCCCTCCTCCTCCTCCTCCTCCTCTTCTTCGTCCTCCTCCTCCTCATTCATTCATTCATTCATTCATTCATTCATTCATTCATTCATTCATGGTCAGGCGAAGATGGTTGATGCCGATACGGGGTGGGATGCAGAGAAAAGGAATAGAACAAAAGGGAGAGAGCAGCAAGCAGCACTGGTAGCTGCCTAGGTCTCCACGACGGACTACTGCCACAGGCGCACGAAAAGGGAATCAAGCCTTGGAACAGGGGGAAGGAAAAGAAGATACCTTCGTCCGTGTGTAGGGTAGTGTCAAAGACGAGCCGCGGCTGGGCCGCAGCACCTGAACGGTACTGGTTTTGAAAGAGAACGGACTCTGGCGTTGTTCGTGAGCACGGCACACCTTCCCGCACAGGCCCTTCCCCCTATAAAAGACACCTAACTTGAGCAGCAGTCGAAGGTGAGTGGAAGGAACGGGGACACTCATAGGTCAGCACAGCTGGGCATAACCTCCGCCGGTGCACTGCACACTCTGACCCTGCAACTGTGTACACATAAGGGTCCTGAGGGGTGCAACATTTGCGTAGCCCAAACGGTAATGACCAATCAGATCCTGGAAAACCAAGGTCAACAACCTCCCTGAACTTCTTCTCCCTGGAAAGGGTCCAACAACGAGGCCCTCGGGAAGGTTGGCCCGTGGGTAACTGGTCGCATCGGCCGCCAAGGATCGGCCAACGTTGCCAAGCCTGAAACATGGTGGACGCAAGGAGGTCACAAAGACCTGAGGGTAACAAATGAGGCCTAGCAGGGCCCAACGGGTGAACTGAAGTGAGGCCGCCCAAGGCCGCATGTCCCTGGAGATGGTTGCAAAAGGGTCCGTCCTGCATCGAGTCGGGCCGTGGGAACAGGGACGGGGTGTGGACGGCCAACAAAGAGGTAGGACGGCAAGCACTGGCACCACATCTGCGTAAATGAAGAGCGCGCAGGCTCACATGCGGCTGTGCTGAGAGCGCTCGTACTTCTTGAAACGCCCATGCGCTGGGGGGGGCAGGAATCCAATCACTTTGGGCAGGGTGCACCAGGATGGCAGGTACTTGGTGAATCCAAGCTTCATGCAGAAAGGTAAGAGCCGTGCGAAAGAGCTGATTGGCCGCAGAGACCTTCTTGTTTTCTCTGTCACTCAAGTGTCCAAGTCCCCATAGATGACCCTGCGAGCGCTTTGGCCTGTTTCTCGGATTGGTCCAGCTCTTGCTAGGGAGAGCCCATGATGACCTCAGCTATCCGTCCTGAGCGAAGCATCTCTAACCAGAGAGAGATGCCTAGGTCAGACTGTAGGTCCCCAAGAGACGCATCAAAGACGATGTCGATGCATTGACCATGGAGATTGAACGGGTGGGATCTTGTGAGAGCCTCCAGTTGATCTTGATTATCTGCTACCCCACGAGGCCCAGAACACATGTGGAGCATATACATGATGGCCCTGGTGGGCATTCAGGGGGGAAGCCACTGGGACCCCTCGTCGACTGGGGGCGGGGCTAACATGGGAAGAGTGCGGGCCTCTCGGGGCTCCTTGCGGGTGCACTTGATACGGGGGGCAATGGGGGGACCCCGGTCCTGGGCGCAAGTCCCCGTGCAGTCTGTGGCACCTGAGCGACCAGGCACTGCAGACGGTGGCGCTCCTCTTCATGTTGTGCGAAAAACTCTGCTGCTGGCCCTAAGGGCGGGTGGCTACGGAGATGGTGAGGCTGCCGAAGCCGGACAAGCCTGGCGAACACAGGCTGATTGTCCTCATGCATACTTTAATAAGGGTGTGGGGGAGGGTTCGGAGGCCTGTTTCGGTGGAGTGGGAAAGGGGGCATCGTAGTGAGCTCCTGTGGGGCTCCGGTCCAGGGCGTTCCAGTCTCGATTGTGCTTTCGCTCACAATTTGGAGGCTGAGGTCGCTCGGAACACTGGCCAGCATTGAGTGACAGTTCTGATCGGCATGATTAAATGTTATGAGCTTGTCTTGCTTAGTGCTGTGATGGCCGAGGCTGTTGCCGTAGGATTTCCTGTGCGTTTAGCGTGGATGCTGGTGTGTAACTATCAACAGCCTCGGCGCATCAAAAGGTTTCAATTCCCTGAGCCGTTCCTACACGACTTTCCAGGGAATTTTGGCGGGCTGCTCCCACGCCACCACTCTCATGCAGGTCCTCCTCGTTCGGCCTCTCCAGAGGCTCAAGAGGGAATCCGAATGTGTGGTGCCCCGAGGCCTCATGGATGATGTTTCGTTTCAGTGGATAGGAATCCTGGCTAAATATGCCGGGGTTGTTTTTAATGCTGTCACGGATTTCGCCGGCTACACCCGCCAGCTAGGGTTTCTGTTGCAGGCCTCCAAGGCCAGTTGTCTTGCGTCCTCGACGGGAGCAGCTCGTGCTGTGAAGTTGACAGCGGCCAGACTGAAGCTCCAGGCGTTTCGGACGGCGCGGAATCTTGGCCACGACACCTTTGCTGGAGGCACCGCCCACAGAGCCCTTGAGAGGAAGAGGTTGGGGGCCGTGCTTGGGAGGCGGGGCCGTCTTCGCGCCATTAGGAGGGCTGGGGGTCTGAAGGTCTGGGTTCTGTGGCGCACGGGGGTTTTGCCGTCGGGTAGTCATGGGGATGGTGTGGTAGGCCTCACTGGCACCACTCTGATGAAACTCGATGAAACTCCGTTCTTTTGCAGGGGAACTGGTAGGCGCGAGGCGTGGCCTGGCCTCCCTCACAGTTTACACGTGCACGCAGAAGGATAGGCTGTATGATCCCACTCTTGATGCCACATGCCCCCTTGTAGCCAGGTATGCGTGTTAGCTCTGGGATGGTAGGCTTCCCCTAATATGTTGAGGAGGGCTTGGAGCACAATCCGGGGTAAGCTCGGAGCCCAGGAGACCTGGAGGCAATGCTTTGGGCCGATGTCTGCCGTTCTTCTCTCCCTTCGCAGGGTCGGGTGGGACATGGCCGCTCCCCACCTTCTCACATCCGACCTCGGAGACCATATCTCGCTGTATGTGTATTCGCCGTGCGAGGTCCGCAACTTGTTGCGCGATGGTGTGGAGCGTTGGCTCTGGCGCAGGGTCCCTTTCCACTGGCCAGAAGCGACGGGCTCAGAGTACTGTTGGGGTCGAGCGATGCGCCTCCCGATTCTGGCCCTCCCCGCGGGTGGCCGGCAGGGGTCGCTCCGTGCGCTCTGGTCTGGAGGGTTGTGGCCACCAGCTCGCAAGCATGCGGCTGGGCTGGTCCCATCTGCTGCTTGCACTTTCTGCCAAGCCCCTCACAGCACATTGGGCCACCAACTCTATGATTGCTCGTGTGCCTTCGTGTCTGGGAAGGAGGAGGCGGGCAGCATGGGTTTTCTGGAAGATGTTTGGGCGCGTAGGCAGGCCTTGCGGGAGAGAAGGGTACGATGTCAACATCGGTCCTCCTGATTGGGATCGAGTTCCTCTCCTCTACGGGCTTCCTTCGTTCCCCATCCAATTGGCCTCTCCCTGAGCTCGCCCGCCGGTGCTCACCTGGGGTCTCGCAGACGGTCCCTGGGGAAGATATAGGTTCACTGACGGGTCGGGGCTGCACAGTGCGGTGCCCGAAGCCACTCGATGTGGCTGGAGCGCTGTCGAGATCTCCGAGGACGGCTGGCCCTTGAGAGCCAAGTTCGGCGGGCTCCCAGGGCGCTTCCAATCGGTCCTTCGGTCAGAAAAGTGGGCTGGGCTCGATGCAATTTCCCTGGGGCCTGCTGGAGACCAGCCTCCCGTCATAATTAGTGATCACCTTTCGTTTGCTCGCGAGGGGCAGGGTTGGGATCCCAACCTTGAGCATGGCCTTGCCCCGCACGCATCGATTTGGCGCAGCATATGTCGTGCATGTGCTCGCCATGCTATGCGCCCCGAGTTCCTCTGGACTCCTGCGCACCTCTGTGTGGAGAGGATAATTGAGCAAGGAACGCGTGCTGGCGAAATTTGGAGGTTCATGGGTAATGCTTGGGCGGACTTCTTCGCCAAGCTCGGAGGCGGGGGGAAGAGGGGGGAGCTCCTGGTCCACGGTGAAGAGCCCCAGGTGCGTCGAATTGAGTTCCAGGCTGGCCCCGCCCTCCACCCGCACGTCGTCCAGCGAGAGCCTCTGCGCGGGCGGATATGTACCCGTTCCTCCCCCTTCCTCCTCCTCCTTTTCCCTTCTCCTCCTCCTCCTCCTCCTCCTCCTCCTCCACTTGCTCCTCCTGGGAAATGCTTCAGGTTCGTGTCGTGCCGACTTCGGCGTTGGTTTCTGACACCGCGGGGATCGTTCAGCCTTGAACGATCGGCCGTTTCCGAAACGTCAAAACCGTTCCATATCGAACGATTCTGGGCTACACAGACTGTAAGGGAAACTCATCCTTTCTATGCGGCTTGCGTGTACGATCGCTCCTCCGACGCTGCCCGGAAGCGGCCCTCTCCGTTGATCATGTTGACAAACAAGATGTCTAACGCCGATGCTCTGTGCGTTGTTTTGTAAATCCGAGTGTTTTCGGTGTTTCAAACTGATGTTCCCGTGTGTCCGGCTGCAGCGTGGGCCTCATGTTCGGATCGGCGCTTCGCTCCCATCGTTCAGAATGACACTCTCGCCCCAGCGCGGGCCACTTTTCTGGATCCGATTATTACATCGTTGTCGCCCCCCTTCTTTCCCCTCCTCCGCCTTCCCCTGGTCCTCCTGCCCCTCCCGCTCCTTCCATTCCAATTCCTGCTCCTGCTGTTCGTCCGCGTCCTCGTTTTCTCTCTTTGCTCCACTTTCTCTTTCGTCTTCTTGCTCATCCCACCAACTCTTCCTCCCATGTACGCAGCTCTGTTTTTACGAGTGCGCATGACATGATGGTGTCCTCTTTGGAGGGCCGAATCCGCTATGACACCCGTCGGCGGGTAGAAAAAAAACGACACCATGACAAAGTATACTTGGCACATGTTGAGTGTTAGATGCGGCGTGAGCGCGATTCGCTTGTCCCTCGCCTCTCCCCTTTCCCCCGTGCCGACGCCACTCGATACTGGTTAAGAGCATGGTTCAAAAAGGACGCACGGGGCCGCCACTCAGGGTTTTATGAGCACGAACAACTTCCCGCCCGATGCGTAGTTCCTTGACGAGTGGATGGCAGGGCGACAGTGGCCTGAGATCGTATGCCCGTCCCTATTGATGGACTGGCATAGGCACCCAACCCAGGCAATCCAGTGGGCGCAAGGAGCTTTGGCCGACCTGAGGGGCCGCGAGACGGTCATATGTAGGGAACGAATAATGATACAAGCATGCATAACAACTCGGAGGTGGATTCTTCGGATCCACGCTGGGCCCCTCTTTCTGGCGCGCGGAGCGCTCCAGGGGCGGCGCTGGAGGCGCCGCCAGGGGGTTCCAGCGCCGATCCGAGAAATCCGCGCGGACCTCTGAGTCTTTATGTTCATGTCGTTCTTCGTTTCGCTTAGATGGCCGTTGCGGGCGCGGCAGTCTCGCCGTTGAGGGCGTTGGGTAGGCACCGCGTTGGCTTGGCTGCCCCTTCCTGTCGATGGACGTGCATGGGTAGCCGCTCCTCGTGCCTAGAACTGTGAGAGCCGTCCGTGCTGATGGAGAGGCCTCCGCATCGTGCCCTCGCAGAGAGGGAACCACGGAAGCACGGAAGCACGCCCGCACATGAGCAACGTCTAGGGTGCTGCGGGTGCGGCGCCGGAGCGCTGGAGAATCAGAAAGCGAGGCCTGATCAGATGTCTTGATTGCCCGTGAAGCTGGAGATCATACCCCTAAGTCGAAAGCTGGAGGTGGACGCTTGGAGGTGGAAGCCTGGATGGAGGGGCACTGCTGGGAACCCTGGACCGCTAGCCAGCTAGAAACATCCGTGAAACGGCAACACTACGCCACGACGGTGTGTGTATATATGTATACACCGTCGCCCTCCGACGAATGTTGAATACACCTTGAGGGAGGGCGGCGGTGCATAACATCGCTGGCTCCCAGTGGTGACTTTTACATCGCCACCCTCCCCTGAGGCCCAGGAATTATCCATCGGAGGGTGTCAGTGTGTGTATATATACACACATGTTATGGCGAAAATGTGTATCGCCGTTTCTGGCGCGGCAACCTTCGACATGTAAGATGTCAAAAAGGGCATCTCGTTTGCGTGGGTGCCACTCCCTGGCGAGGGGCAGACACTGGGGCCCGCACGTCGCAACTGTAGCTACGATGTCCATTCCTGCCGATGGGCAGGTTCGGTGGCAACTCATGGGAGCTTTCCATACCATCTTGTCGGCTCTTGCGAATCGACGCTGAACGACGCTAAATCGACGCTGATCGACGCTGACCGACGTTACCTCATCGAATCCCATACGCTAGTCGACGCTCAAGTCAGAATTAAGATGGTATACCAGGCTCCCACGATTTGCTGCAGAAGGCAGGCATGGGCATCCCGCCCTTGCAGTGAAGCGTTTTGCCACGCACCCGGGAAACTTGGACCGCCTCAATGGCCATGAGACGGCCGTATTGCCGTTGCCAGCGCGGTAGCTCCGCCGTTGACGGTGTTCCGTGGGCGCCACATTGGCTTGGATACCCACTCCTGTCGATGGACAGGCCTCTGCATCCGCTCCTCCTGCAACCTGTCGATGAACAGGCATGGGCAAGCCGCCCTCGCGAAGAGGGCCCTGCTCGGCACTGGAGCCTCTGGCCAGCCAAAACAGATGTGAGACGGCCAGCTCTCCGATTCGGGCGCGGGGACCTCCGACACTTCCGATGTCAAACTGGAGCTGCGCCAGCATTGGTGCCAATCCCTGTCGAGGGACAGGCATGGGCATGCGCCCCTGGCGCCAGAAGCTGGGATGCCCATGCAGGTCGATGGACAGGCATGGGCCCCCCGCCGCCGCAACGGAGGCTTTGCTAGTTAGGCCTCTGGGAAATTTGGCCCGCCTCGATGGCCGCGGGGCGGCCGTATTGCGTATTGCCGCTGCTGGCTCATCAAGCGTCAACTGTTATACTTCGTGCCGGGACATTTCCTTCCTTCTAGTCTGAACATGCAGCAGCCTGCTTTGGACATCCCCGGCTTGATGGAAACCCTGAAAGTGCGCGACGGCACGAACGCTCCATCATCAAACCTTTTCCTACTGATGCTGAGGCTCAAATGTTGGTGTGGATGATGATTTGCAATGACCGGTCTGGCGCGCCCATTCCGCGACGTGGTGTCACGGTGCCAAGGGCTACAAAACATGCTGGTTTGGAGCTCCAATGGCCCCTGGAAGGCCCTCGAGAATCACATGATTTGTGCCGCTGGTTTGCCGGGCCCGTCTTTGAGCAGCGACCGACCGTCCCAGCATTCGCATATGCCTGCCACAAAGTGTACGTAGAACCCCCAAATTTTCTGACAGCCCAAACAAGGCTCTTAGAACACAAATCCGAGGTGCTCACACAAGACCTTCCGAGCCAGAACAAATGTTCCAAGACAAGGTCGTGCAGACCTCAAACAAGGTTATTGGAACATTTTCTCTGGTGGGCCTGTAGACAAACGGGGACGCTTCGCCACCGCTTGACACCTGGTCCAGATCAGGCCCCGCAGAAGCCGCCTAAAGCCCCTGGGATTTGAGGGGCAACGATAGGGGAGACTGGCACAGGGGGTGATCCATCGAGCTGAGTACTCGACACATCGCCGATAGATCGGCGATAGGCCCCCGATAATGAATCCGCACTTTCCTCTGCAGGTTGGGGCTATCGGACCCCTACCGGCGATCAATGGGCGACTGACTGCCCACCAGACCACCCTAACCCAACCCGAAGACCGGAATTTCGGGTTGGGGGGGGGTACGGGTTTCATGCGTATTTTCCTAATGTTCCCCGACCCCCCCCCCCACTGGAAATGGAGGGCAAATTGAAGCCTTCGGGTTGGGTGGGGTGGTTTGGCGAGTGATGCACATTCCTCGCCCCTGCTCGACGGGCGGTTTACAGCAGGCGAACGGGCCGAGGCGCCCCTCGACAGACAGCTCGCTGCCCTCGGGGGGCATGCTCGGCGGCGGCGGCAGGGCGAACAGCCCATGGGGGCGGGCACTGCGCGTGCGGTCAGGTCGGGCATGTCCCCCTACAGGCGGATTCTGGAGGAACAAAAATTGAACAATTGGCAAGAGATGCTCAACAAGTAACCAAACAATGCTAGAAACATCGCCCCCTATACTCTTTTTGAACTATTTCTCAGTGCTCCTCCTGTAGAGGGGCACGCCCGACTACACGTACAGTCAACCCGCATCATAAGGATGCGCGGTAAGGATGCAAGGGACCTTGGGGGGCCATGTTCGCGCTTTTCGACCGAGGATGGCCAGCAAAATTCGCTAAGGATGGGCCGAAGGAGCAATGACGCAAGGGTGCCCTTGGGAGGGCTGCCCATCCTTCCTATGCGGGTTGACTGTATTCGCCCGGGAGCCTCGCCGAAGACATAGATGATCGGCGCCCCTGGATTCATGTAACCCTGAGAGGTCTTTAGACCCCCCACCCAACAGGGGGTAACTCATCATGTTCTGGGCGGCCTGATTGAAGAACTGGGGACCCGCCGATAGGGAGCAGCTGATTATCTTTTCCCGCGGCACCCGCCGCGTTACAACGACGACGACGACGACGACGACGACAGGAGGACCGTGACGAGGAGGAGGGAGGAGAGGAGGTCTTGAGACTGGTCCTGTTCACCACCGAGAGAAAAGAAGGGGGCGCGCAAACATGGATTAGCGATCCGTAGATTTGGCGCGCAATCCACGGATCGGGGGAGGTGCCCAACTCAAAATGCGGCCGGTGCCGCCTCGCTCGGCGGCGGAATCCGCGGTTTCCCATGGAAACGGGACCCGTCGCTAATCCACGCCGCCTTGATCCATGTTTGCGATCGCCTGAAAGCTGAAGACCTTCAGCGGTTCCTGCTCCCACCATGGGCTCTTCGCCCAGGTCGTCGCTTCTGCCATGCCCCATCAGGCAGCCGCCCGCCACAGGGCAGGCGGCCAGAAGCGCGGCGTGTTCGACCGGGTGACCACCCCTGCCGAGGGGCAAGCATAGGTATAAGTCGGGCATGTCCCTCTACAGGAGGATTATTCAGAAATAGCCAAGCAATAATCAGGGGACGACTTTCCTTTTACTTTTTCGGCTATCTTTGATGTTTGTTTGAACGTGCTTTATTGTCTTCCAAAATCCACCTGTGGGAAGACATGTCCGACCTAAGCATAGGTACAGCCGGACCTAGGCCGGAAGAACATCCCTCAAGAGCATGGCATGAGACCCTCCGTCGGCCAAAGCAAACAGAACATCCAAGGGTACCCTCCCCGGGAGCCCAAATTAAAGAACATTCGAGGGTGCCATCCCCCAGGATGCACAGGAACATTCAACAAACACGAAAAACACTGGGGTACCCTCCTCGAATCGATCTCGATCTAATATCTCTGTCCGATCGTAGACGCCGTGTTCGACCGGGTGGTCATCCCTGTCGATGGACAAGTATAGATATCCGCTCCTTGCGCGGAAAGTTTTGCTGGTTGCCCAGTTATACCAGGCGCGAGACGGCCGCGTGGCATTCGCGGGCGCGGCGGCATTCGACAATGAAGAATGCCACGTGGGCGCCGAAATGGCCTGGGCGCCCCGCCGTGCTTCGCGACGGCCGGCTGCCAGGGTCGCCCAACTCAGATGCCCCGCCGAATATTTGACGACAATGCTGGATGGACCGCTGAAGCCGAGTGTACAATCGAATTTGCTGTCATAAGCAACCCGAAATACAGAACGGGGGGCCTTTTGCTCGATAAATTAACCTTTGATTTGCAATCGAAGACCTACGGAAAACCCAAGACTGCCTATAAACAATTAAGGAACACCGAGCCCATCCCCAACGAAAAGGGTTCCTTCTTCAGCAGCCGACTGTGGGGGTCCCTGGGAGAGCTCTAGGATGGTCCGAAAACTTCCCGAGAAAGGTCCAAATGGACCCCGAAAAACCTCCACGAGGGGTTCCGTGAGTCCCTGGTCGAACTCAATCTGACGGAGCTTCACTACCGCGTGGTGGGCTCTGGCATGCGGAGGGCGCGGGAAGCGTGGGGTGGGCCACGGCGCTCGGAAGGCTGGCGAACAAGCCGAGGCCCTGGGGCCTTGCAAAGAGTGGCTATCAAATGCGTGAGGGGCTGGTTTCGCGGCGCTCATCGGAGATCTTGCGCGACCTCACGGGGGCTGGGGGATTTTGCGCCTTTGCAGCACCAGCGGCTCCTTTTGAGAGTGGGGAGGAGGGCATGCGCCGCGCGAGCCGCCCTCAGGACAAGTGTTCTTTTTGTCCCCCCAGCCCACAGCCCGTCCAAAGCAGGCCCTTCGATTTCATATTCGCTTGCGCGCGAGGTTCATTTCGCTTCGCAATTTGCGCCCAAGGCGCTGGGGCAGAATTTGATGCCGCCGCGACGTTTGCTTGGGCCCGTTTCGGTGCACTATTGTGCTCCGGTGCCCTTCGGCAGTATTAGCAAAGTGTTCGTCGTTGCTTCCAGGTCTGGATATTTGGGCGCAAGGTTGGGCGCTGCGGGCTGGAATTCTCCGCGGCACTCGTGCGCGTGCATCCTTGCCGATCAGCCCCCCCCATGTTCTCCTCTCCTCTTCTCCGACCCATTGCCCCTCAAATCTCGTCGACGTTGCGGCATTGATGCGTTGGATCGTGCCACTGTCTTCGGGCATTCCGAGAATGGTTGGGGTGCTTCAAGCACCGCCGAAGAACGTGGATTACACATGCGCCGTCAGACAATTGATCGCCGAATGGGGGTAAGCGAAGTCAAAGGCACAGAAATGGCACCCCCAGTGCGCATTTGACATGGAATACCTGAGTGCGGCGTCTTCTCACGTCTGCAAAGGTGTACACGCGCTAAGGATCTCTGACGATGGGTACGCATTGGCACCCGGACCTCGTGCCTACAACTGCGATGCCCACCCCTACTGGTGGACGGTCATGGGCATCTCACCGTCGAAATGACAGTATCGCCCGGCATCCGAGAAACCTGGCAAGTCTCAGTGGCCATGAGGCGGACATGTGGCTGTCGCGGGCGCGGCAATTTCGCCATTGATGGCCTTCTGTAGGCACCATGTTGGCCTGGGTTTCCATCCCTGTCGATGGACAGGCATGGGCATCCGATCCTTCGGCCTAGAAAAAGGATGTTCATCCCTGTTGGTGGGCAGGCAAAAGACTCCCGTTCTCGCAACTGAGGTTTTGCTGGGCACCAGGAGCTTGAGCTGGGTAAGCGGCTCTGGTGCGGAAACTTCGCAATTGCGGGCGAAGCAACCTTCCGATGTCGAGGGGGCGCCGTGTTAGCCTGGATGCCCATCCATCCCCGTCGATGGACAGGCATTGGCATCCGTTCTTCGTGCCCAAAGCCCATCCCTGTCGAAGCACAGTGATTGCATCCTGCCCTCCCTATGAAGACGCTGCTGCCTTTCCAGTGGCTGATATGGAACTCATATCGAGGCGAAACGGGCCCCGTGGTGGGCCGCGGGGTAAACGGCACGATGCGTGAGGCGGGAGGGCAGGTCAGTTGTGTGCTACTTACTGTACGTACAGGCACACGCGGTGAAAGTCATCGTGCCCATTGAATGAATCAGAGTAGGGGAAACGATAGGGAAACAAACAATGACATGAACATACAAGCTCGGAGGTCCGCGCGGATTTCTCGAATTCGCGCTGGAACCCCCTGGCGGCGCCTCCGGAGCCGCCTCTGGCGCGCTCCGCGCGCCAGGGAGCGGGGTCCAGCGCCGATCCGAGAAATCCGCGCGGAGCTCAGAGTTTTTATGTTTATGTCATTGCTTGTTCCCCTAAAGCAGGGCGGAGCCGATTTTGCAGACAGTCTCACATCGCGTCCCCCTGCAGCACGTTGAGGCCTCTGACCACGCCCCCTCGCCACCGTTCTCGGACGTCCATTCATCATGGATTTGTTGGTTTCGTGCGCACTTGTTTCGCAAGATGACCCAAAATGCTCCTCGGAAAACTACACACGTCCGAGCGATGCCAAAGCCCCCAGCCCTCTGGAGAAATCTGGGCAGACTCCAAAGGGGATCCGCCTGCAGCGACGAGGTGGAAGCCTAGGGAAGCCTACTCAGTCTTTTCCACGGTCCAGCTTCAACATGAAGGGGTCTTCGGGATTTTTCTTTAGGTCGGGCGTGTCCTCCTACAGCGGGATTTTGGACGAAAAATAAAACAAATCCAAAAATACCCCCGAATAACCAAAACTGATAGGAAATCGTCCCCAGACTATGTTTGAATAGTCCTCCTGTAGAGGGACATGCCCGACTTAATCTTGTCCCCCCAAAGCAGGCACGAGGCGCAGGCTGAACCGTCGCACTCGAGGCAAGACGTGGCGCCTGGACGAAGCCAGTGAGGCTTCTGGGGAACTCTGCATCGACCCCGTCGTGTCGCTCCGCTGTTGTCCCGACCTCGAATGCTACACTATTCGGCGGTGGACACACCTCCCTAAAACGGCCAAGGACCGAAAGCGACGGACCTGGACCCGCAAAAATGACGGCCGCGACGCCCTCTCGCGAACCGAAAACGGCCAGTTCGCAAATCGACGTGTCAGGGTAGGAGGTTATCGACCCCCGAACTATGGTGGTACACCAGGCCTCCGGTCCCACCATCGGGGCTGAAGGCGCCCCTGAGCCATCTCACATCAATCATCCTCTCACCCCGCTGGTGCTCCCTCCGCCCTCTCCCGCCCACTCCCCACCCCTTCCCTTCCACGGTGAACGTGTTCTGGATCGGCGTTTCGACATTGGGCGGAAGGGGTGGGGGGAGAGTGGGGTCTGGCTCCGGACCTCTGCTCAGTGCGACTGTTTGCAACAGTGCGTCTCATGGGGGAGACTCCACCTGCCTGAAACAGGCGCCAAAAACAGCCACGATTTACTCCATGGGGGGGGGGATGCGAGGGCCCGCGCCGATCGGCAAACCAATGAAGAAGAAAACGATCACATGGGATGGGGGTCGGGGGGAAGGGAGGATGTGGGGGGGCTTGAGGGGACCTGGAGATTTGGCGCTTCGGTTTATTCGATGCGTGGGCCCCCGATCTCTCGATCCTATTCCCAGGGTCAGTTCTTCACTCCAGAGCAATGCTTGACTGTCCTGAGGCCTGAAACCAGCCTCCAGAACCCCTCCACCGCCCCCCCCCCCCCACACACACACACACTCACACACACACTCTCACACACACACACACTGTGCACACAAATGCACGCACGCACGCACGCACGCACGCACGCGCACACACATGCATACATACATACATACATACACACACACACTGTACACACATGCACACACGCACGCACGCACGCAAGCACGCACGCACGCACGCACGCGCACACATACATACATACATACATACATACATACATACATACATACATACATACATGCATGCATGCATGCATGCATGCATGCATGCATGCATGCATACATACATAAATGCATGCATGCATACATACATACATAAACATACATAAACATGCATGCATGCATGCATGCATGCATGCATGCATGCATGCCTGCCTGCATGCATGCATGCATACATACATACATACATACATACATACATACATACATACATAACTACATACAGACATACATGCATGCATGCATACATACATACATACATACATGCATGCATGCATGCATGCATGCATGCATGCATGCAGACGGACGGACGGACGGACGGACGGACGGACGGACGGACGGACGGACGGACAGACAGACAGACAGACAGACATACACACACGCGCACACACACACGGTGTCACTCACACACAAACCAAAACTCGCCGCTTACTCTTTCTCGATGCACCCAACGCATGGGGATGCAGTTGCGGGGAAAGGGGTGTCGGGGATAGATCGGCGGTGGACAAACCTCCCTTTAGTACATCACCGTTTAGTAAAAACGGCCGAGGACCGAAACCGACGGACCCGGACCCGCAAAAATGACGGCCGCGACGCCCTCTCGCGAACCGAAAACGGCCAGTTCGCTAATAGACGTGTCAAGGTAGGAGGTCAATCGACCCCCGAACGGAGGTGTGGAGTACAGCCGAGCTGAAGAGAAACAGGGAGTCTCTTCCGAGTCCGAACTGCCCGTCACCTCAGCGCCTCGACCGTAGAGGAGAAACAGGCAGTGCAGGAAGACTCGGAGGGAGGGGGGGGGAGCGGGAGGCGGGCGTGCGACAAGCTCGTGCCCCGACGACGATCGGGGGCGCGCAAACATGGATTAGCGATCCATAGATTTGGCGTGCAATCCACGGATCGGGGGAGGCGCCCTCCCCAACACGCGGCCGGTGCCGCCCCGTTCGGCGGCGGAGATCCGCGAGTTCCCATTGAAACGGGACCCGTCGCTAATCCACGCCCCCTTGATCCACGTTTGCGATCGCCAGAAGCAGGCTGGCGTGCGACGGGCTCGTGCCCCGACGACGACCGCCGCCCCCGCTCTTGGAGGTCCCCCAGAAACCATCGGCCCCATCCCCCCCGCGCGCGAATTTCGCGCCGCGATCTCTCGCGTCGGGGGAGAACTAACATGCCTTGGCGGTCTGTCGCTGCTCGAGGGCATCGGAGCCCCGGCACGGGACCCTGGGACCTCCCCAGAAAGGACTCGGGATGAAGAGCTGGTCTTAAGTCGAACACGTCCCTCTACAGGAGGAATAGGGAAAAATACAAAAAAAAGTCTGGGGGCGATGTTCGACTGATTTTGACAATTGAATATGGTTTGGCTACTTTTCATTTTTCTGTAAAAGTCCGCCTGTAGGAGGACATGCCCGACCCAAAGCTGGTCCTTGAAAAGGCCCTGACCGATTCTGTACCCCGGGTAACGGTCGTTACCCGGAGGGGTCGGGCGGGAGGGTAACGGGTAACGGTGGCCGCGGCGTGCACCCGCCAGGGTTTGCCAGCGTCACCGGCGCATCAATCGCCCGCGTGCTCCACAGCATGTAGCGGGGGCGTCCAAATCCACCCCTACCCCCCCGGACGATCGTTAGCGTTACCCGGGAGAAGAGGGGGGTGGCCCGGGTACAATCGGACCTACAACAGAAAAACAAACTTCAAGAACACGAGACCCTCCGCCGGCCCAAACGTACAGAACATCCGAGGGCACCCTCTCCAGGATGCACGAGAGCATCCAACGAACACGGAGAACACTAGGGTACCCTCCCCGAGCCGACCTCGATCTTATATCTCAGTCTGGCTGTAACGAGCGTTACCCTGGGAGGGGGAGGGGGAGGAGGAGGAGGAAGAGGAGGGTGAGGAGGAGGGGAAGAGGAAGAGGAGGAGGAGGAGGAGGAGGAGGAGGGGGACGAGGAGGAGGAGGAGGAAGGAGGAGGAGGAGGAGGAGGAGGAGGAGGAAGAGGAGGGGGAGGGGGAGGAGGAAGAAAAAGAGGAGGAAAAGGAGGAGGAGAAAGAAGAGAAACAAAAACACTCACCCCAGGGTCTGGGACCCGTGCCCCTGTAGGACCCCATGGCGAGAACTTCGCGCTGTCGGCTCTCCGCGGGCCCTAGAAACCCCTACAGGGGGAATTTGGACGACAAATGAGAAAGAATCAAAGCAAATCAAACAAAAAACAGCCAAGAGCACCGACAAAAATACCCCCTGACTCTTTTTTCGACTATTATTGAATCTTCCTCCTGGAGAAGGACACGCCCGACCTAACCCTGGGACCCAGAGCAGGCCCCCTGAGGGCGCTCAAAACCTCGACCGGCCGCGCCGGCGCCGCCGCCGCAGCGGCGCGGCGCGAACCCGCCGCTTGCAGGGGGCGCCGCTGGAGCCTCAAGGCGAAGGGCTCGTTCAAGCTCTCTCCGCTGAGCATGCCGTCGGGGTCGGGCACGATGGAGAGCTCGACGGACACGTTCGCGTCCAACCCCTGCGCTGAGGACGGGGGAGAAGGAGGGAAGACCAAAAACACTGGGCATCGCGATTTTTGCCGCAGCGTGGCTCCACTGAACTATAAGAGGCCTTCCAAGAGACCGGTTTTTCGTTCTGAATTGTTTTTGGACGGCCCCAAGGCCTGGCAAAACACCCAAGATGCAGAAAACAACCGCAAACCAACCGTCGTAATTTCCCACGACGCAAGGATGTCAGGGGAGGGAATGAATGGAGGAAGGAGGACAGAGAGACAGAAAGAGAAAAATAGGGAGAGAGAGAGAGAGAGAGAAACAAAAAACAACGAAGCCTGAAGGCCCAGACTGTACGACAACTCCCGTGCGGAGGGCGCTTCCACCAGGACGCTGGACCAGCGGTTCAGACCGCTCACCTCGGCTGCATGGAGCGTGAAATTGAGGGACCCCAAATTCGGAATGTTGACGTTGCCAGAAACGGGCAGCTTGTAGAGCGTACCCAGAGAGAGATAACCCTCGGGCCCAAGAAATCTGCTCGCGATGGAGTTCAGGCTGAGTGTGTTGGACGCGTTGCCGAGGACGTGAACGGTAATCTGCTTGATCAGCTTCATCGCCGGATTGGTCGCCAAATCGACTAAGTCTGAATTCGGATCGGACAGGTGTGGCGACGCCGACGCCGGCTTGGCCCCCATCTGGAAGCGGACCTCGTCGCCGAGACTCCGCAGCGCCCCCGTGCCGTTGACGCGGGCGGCCTCCTGTGGCAACGCGCGCGGAGAGCGGCGGACGGGGGGGGGCGTCCATCTAGCCAAGCGGGGGCCTTCTCAAACGGGCCTGGAATTCCACGCGGCGTCCTTGTAACCTTGCGGGGAGCATTTGCCCGTGCGCGTTTTTTTTTTTTTTTATTCGGCGTTTCGACATTGGACGGAAAGGGGGGGGGTCTGGCTCCGGACCTCTGCTCATTGCGACTTTGTTTGCAACGCAACGTCCTGCGGGGGAAGCCCCACCTGCCTGAAACAGGCGCCCGAAACAGCAAAAATCTACTCAACGGGGGGGGTCGGGGGCGCGCAAACATGGATTGATCCATGGATTTGGCGCGCGGTCGCATAATCCACGGATCGGAGGAGGCGCCTTCCCCCGATAACGCGGCCGGCGCCGCCTCACTCGGCGGCGGGAATCCACTTTTCCCTACGAAAACGGGACCCGTCGCTAATCCACGCCCCAATTGATCCATGTTGGCGATCACCTGAGGAGGGGGGGGCCCGCTTGCCTGAAACAAGCGCCTGGGAACATCTACTCCGCGGGGGGCGGGGGCTGGGGCGAGGGCCCGCGCCGATCGGCAAAACAATAAACAAACAAACGGTCCCAGTGAGCAGTTTTTGCTTCTCGGGGGGGGCTTGGAGGCCTGCGAGGCGCCCCCCCCCCCCCCGCTGATTCCTTGGAACAACCCTCTGGGCACCCAAAGCAGAGGGCCCGCGCGCCTCGCACGCCGACCCCCCGCGCGCGCAGGGTTCCCTGCTCCCCCCCCCCCGTTTTCCTCCCCCGTTCCCTCCCCCTTCCCTCCGCCCCGCCTCCGCCTCCGCCCCCACCCCCTCCTCCTCCTCCTCCTCCTCCTCCTCCACCTCCTCCTCCTCCTCCTCCTCCTCCTCCTCCTCCTCCTCTCCTCCTCCTCCTCCTCCTCCTCCTCCTCCTCCTCCTCCTCCTCCTCCTCCTCCTCCTCCCTCCTCCTCCTCCTCTCCTCCTCCCTCCTCCTCCTCCTCCTCCCCTCCTCCTCCTCCTCCTCCTCCTCCTCCTCCTCCCCCTCCTCCTCCTCCTCCTCCTCCTCCTCCTCCTCCCCTCCTCCTCCTCCCCCTCCTCCTCCTCCTCCTCCTCCTCCTCCTCCTCCTCCTCCTCCTCCTCCTCCTCCTCCTCCTCCTCCCTCCTCCTCCGCCTCCTCCTCCTTCCCCCCCTCCTCCTTTTCCCCCCCCCTCCTCCTCCTCCCTCCTCCTCCCCTCCTCCTCCTCTCCCTCCTCCTCCTCCTCCTCCTCCTCCTCCTCCTCCTCCTCCTCCTCCTCCTCATACCTCCTACCTAACTGAACGGCCATTTCCTCTGACTCGGGCCGCGCGGCACTGATGCCGCTCCAAAAATGAGCCTGGGTGGCCTCAGGTCATCTGATTGGGCCCGCGCTTCGACGCCCGTCGGAGCGATCCCCATCCTCGAGGAAATTCACGAGACGCCTTCCACCGTTGGTGATGGTCTCTGGCCTGCACACAGCGCCGAGGTTCTGAAAGCTGGCGGCGCCCCCCCCCCGTGGAGTTGATAAAACCGCGTGTGCGTACAACTTCGTTTTGCTGCGTTGCATCGCCGTCACTAGCATCATCATCATCGGCATCAGTTGACAAAGTTGTGCGCGCGTGTACATGCGTGTTTTCATACTATCACACAGTGCGTTATCATATCATCGCTGTCGCGACCCAAGCATCCCCAGAGATGTGCGATCTGGTGGCAAACAATCCGTGCGTCGAATCCATCAACATGGCGACTGCGACGACGATCGTGCGATTATGGCAGTACTCGATAGCAGGAAGGTGATCGAGCCTCAAACCAGCTACGGAAGAGAGTACCCGAGTTGAGAACTTCACTTGATATCTTCCCATATGGACAACACACATATGATGATGATGATGATGACGAGTATGTGTTTCAAGATGCTGCTGATGAGGATGGTGATGACAAGTATGTGTTTCAAGATGCTGCTGGTGGCGATGATGATGACGAGTATGTGTGTCAAGATGCTGGTGATGACGATGATGATGACGAGTATGTGTTTCCAGATGCTGCTGATGACGATGGTGATGACAAGTGCGTGTTTCAAGGTGCTGCTGATGACGATGGTGATGACGAGTATGTGTTTCAAGATGCTGCCCTTTCCTGTCGTGCCCCCGCCCTATCCTCGGAGATGGCGGTTTCTACATAACCCTGGGATCCCCAAGATCATCCCCAGTCAGGGGCAGGTCGCGAGCACCAGAAATGAGAGTTACGAATCTTCTGGTATGCGTTGGGGGTAATCCATTATCATAATGGGCCTCACAGGGCACCATCGGGAAACACAGTCCACCAGACTAAAGGAATAACCCCCTGGGTCTGAGCACCCATAGCGGGTTCCATAAGTCCTCCTCTCTTTCCTCCTCTTCCTCCTCCTCCTCCGCCTCCACCTCCGTCTCTTCCTCCTCATCCCTCTTACTTCCAGTGGGTGAGCGCCGAAGCGCGTTCCAGAGGGACATCTTAAGCCTTAATCCCTCGATTCTCCTGCATCCGGAGGCCCGAAGCAAACATGAGCGAATTACCGGATTAGTTGTTTTGCAGCGGGTAACAACACAAATCCTTGTGTGATTAACTACAAATAGAATCTGCTGGCAGGTTATGACAATGTTGATAACGATTATGCTTCGCAAGGGATTCCGAAGGCCATTGCGGCGATAAGCGCGTGTTTCAAGATGCTGCTGATAACGACGGTGGTATCACGAAGACGATGATGGTGACAAGTATGTGTTTCAATATGCTGATGGTGACGATGGTGATGACAAGTACGTGTTCCAAGATGTTGCCGATGACGATGGTGATGACGAGTATGTGTTTCAGGTTGCTGATGATGACGATGATGATGACAAGCATTTGTTTCAAGATGTTGCTGATGACGATGGTGATGACGAGCATGTGTTTCAAGATGCTGCTGATGACGATGGTGATGACGAGCATGTGTTTCAAGATGCTGCTGATGACGATGGTGATGACGAGCATTTGTTTCAAAATGCTGCTGATGACGATGGTGATGACGAGCATGTGTTTCAAGATGATGCTGATGACGATGGTGATGACGAGCATTTGTTTCAAGATGCTGCTGATGACGATGGTGATGACGAGCATGTGTTTCAAGATGCTGATGATGACGATGATGATGACAAGCATGTGTTTCAACATGCTGCTGATGTCGATGGTAATGATGACGATGATGTGTTTCAAGATGCTGCTGATGACGATGATGATAATGATGACGAACATGTGTTTCAATATGCTGCTGACGATGATGATGATGATGACGAGCATGTGTTTCAACATGTTGCTGGTGATGGTGATGACGAGCATGTGTTTCAATGCTCTGCTGATGACGATGGTGATGACGAGCATGTGTTTCAAGATGCTGTTGATGACGATGGTGTTGACGAGCATGTGTTTCAATATGCTGCTGATGACGATGGTGCTGACCAGCATGTGTTTCAAGATGTTGCTGATGACGATGGTGATGACGACCATGTGTTTCAAGATGCTGATGATGACGATGATGGTGATGACGAGTATGTGTTTCCAGATGATGATGGTGACGATGATGATGATGATGACGAATATGTGTCTCAAGATGCTGCCCATGACGATGGTAACGACGAGCATGTGTTTTAAGATGCTGCTGATGACGATGATGATGATGAGTATGTGTTTCAAGATTCTGCTGATGACGATGGTGATGACGAGCATGCGTTGGGAGCAATGCGTTGTCATAATGAGCTTCACAGAGCACAATCGAATGGGAAACACAGCCCACCAGACTAAGGGAATAACTCCCTGGGGCTAGGCACCCATAGCAGATTCCATAAATTATCCTCTCTTTACCCTTCTTCCTCCTCCTCCTCCTCCGCCTCCACCTCCGTCTCTTCCTCCTCGCCCCTCTTACTTCCAGCGGGTGAACGCCGAAGCGCGTTCCAGAGAGATTTATAAGCCTTAATATCTCGATTCTCCGGCCTCCGGAGGCCCGAAACAAACATTAGCGGATTACAAATTGATTTCTTTTGTTGTTGAATTACAAAAGGGAATCCTTTTGTGGTGAACTGCACATTGTTTTATTTTGTGGCAGATTACAAAAGGATTCCTTTTGTGGAGAATTACAAAAGGACTTCTTTTGTGGGAGGATCACATGATGATTCCTTTTTGTAGCGAGTTACAACAGGGAGTCCTTCTGTGGTGAATTACAAAAGGATCTCTTTTGTGGAGGATTGCAACAAGATTCCCCTTGGTGGAGGAATACAATAGGATTCCGTGTGTGGGAAATTTCCAATTAATTTCTTGTTGAAGCCTTTTTTATAAAAAATGTTGCTGCTTCAAAACATGGGAAAATCATCGGGCACCTACAAGTTTCTCAATGTCCAATGATTTTCTGATTTTTTCCTTTGTTCTTTTGTCCCCTGGCTCACTTCCAGGAAAGCACGCAAAGGAAATCAATTTGTAATCCTCCACAAAAGGAATCCCTTTGTATTCCTCCACCAAAGGGAATTTCTTTGTAATCCTCCCCCAAAAGGGATCTTTTCGTAATCCTCAACAAAAGGAATCCTTTTGTAACCCGCCACAAAAGGAAACAATTTGTAATTCACCATGAACAGAATCCCCTTGTAATTCCCCACAAAAGAACTCCATTTTAAATGTGCTACAACAGGAATCGTTCTGCATTCCACTACTTTGAGCAATCCCTTTAGAGATGACGAAAAGCATAATCAACAGGAAAGCAAGCACATCAGAAGTAACAGACCAAAAACCGAGGTGGTACACACACACACACGGTTTTATCAACCTTACCCCCCCCCCCCACACGCACACACACGCACGCACACACGCACGCGCACACGCACGCGCACGCACACACACGCACACACACACACACGCACACGCGCGCACGCACGCGCGCGCGCACACACACACACACGCGCGCACACACACGCACACACACACACACACACACACACACACGCACACACACACACACACGCACACACACACACACGAGGGCCACGCACCAGAAAACTCCTTCAAAAACCTTGACCCTGTGGCTGGAATGCAACGCAATCGGGTATCCGACGCGCGGGCTCGAAATCCAGGCTCGGCGCCCGCTAGGCCCTGGCCTCGGCAAGCAGACGCGGCAGAAAACTCGACCTGTGGAACTCACCTGGGCCGAGTGTTGGGAGGCTGTTGCTGCTGCTGCTGCTCATGGCTGCTGCCCGCGCCTTGGCCTCGCGCTGGCAATCCTGGCGCGAGGAAGCGCCGTGCAAGGCGGGTGCAGCCTTGACGACCGCCGTCGCGACGGCCAAGAGGTGCCCGCGCACCTTCCTCGCCTTCTCGTCGATCCGCACAATTTTTGCAATATCCTGACCTGGGAGTCGGGCCTAACGGGCGGCCTCTTTCGCTGTAAGGTCAGCAAGAACATTGGCAAGCCAATGGAACGGGTCGATGCCTGCCTGCTCGGCCTCTAGGACCGTCAGTTTATAAATGTATATATAAATAAAGAAAAGATGCGGCCTCGACGGGCCTCTCACCCACCGCGGCCCAAAACAACGTCCACAGACCTGTGTTGACGGAGTGTTTACGCTTTGGGCCTGCTCGAATGCCATCCATTACAGACTGGGCATCTATGACAAACGGCAAGGGTTCTTCCGTCGCTTGAGCGGCCTCAGTCGCCGCCACGAGCTCCGAAATTGGGACAGTTTGCTTCCAGTGCTCTAAGAGGTCCGAAGGCCCATCCCACCAAGTCCCACCCGTCCAACACCGCAAAGCCCACCCACACCTGCGGACCTGGCATCATCATGGCGTTTGCCTCCTGATTCATCAGAGGCTACAGCAGTGAGCCTGGAGAGGGCGATCTTATTTCCACATAGTAAGACCCTGCCTACAACTCTGGTGCTCTGGCAAGGTCTCGTGGCATATGTGAGGATCCACAAGATTGGGACCAAGCCTCTGGACCAGAAGCACCGTGTATCTGGGTGCCCCTGTCGGGCCTCTTCTTGGAGATCCCAAGAGGCCTCCTCCTCCTCCTCCTCCTCCTCCTCCTCCTCCTCCTCGTCCTCCTCCTCCTCCTGCCTCCATGGCGGAGCAGAGCTGGGACACGATGGTGGAGCGCAGCGTCGGGATGAGCACCCTGTTGAGGAGGCTGGTCGAGAACGAGCCGCCCCGCACCCGGACCTGGGGCGCTCCCTCCCTCCTCGCCTCCGGGCTCCTCCTGGGAATCGAGCGGTCGTGCGGGTCCATCGCCTTCCCCCTTTAAGGGCGCCCAGCGTCGCGCTGCGCGCTGCGCGAAGCGCGAAGACTGCGCGAAACGCGAACAACGTCGCGTTCCCGCGCCGCCCACCAGGGGAGAAGAGGAGGACGAAGGGTCTGAGGAACAACGAGCGCCGCGAACAACGTCGCGCGCCGCGCCGCTCACCAGCGCGAACAACTCCACGCCCTCGAGGGAGCCCTTGACTGTTCTCCTCCTCTTCTGGGAGGAGGAGGGGGGAGAGAAACAAGGTGCATCCGTATCTGTGTCGTGGTCCTCCTGTCACCTCCGTCTCCCGCGCGCGCAGAGGCGCGTAGAAGCACAGTCAACCCATGGAGTGAGGATGCGGGGTAAAGATGTAAGGGCCCTGCAGGGCCATGTTGACGTTTTTCGAACCAGGTTGACCAGATAGGGATGGGCCGAAGGGGCAAGGATGCAAGGGTAATCTGGGAAAGTTGCTCATCCTTACTACTCGGGTCGACTGTATGGGGGGACGAGACTCGGAGGTCCAGTCGCGAACAGCGGCGGCACTCCCTGGTTGATCGTCCTTTTCATGTCTCTTGGAGGCTTCTCGTCGCCATGGCTGGATCCGCCCTGACAAGCAATTCAGGATGCACCCTTGGAGGGATCCAGAAACCAGTTTCCAGCGGATCTGGGCCAGGCGGAAGAGCCGCATTGTTTCAACATACCCTCCTTCGAGAGGAGGGAGGACAGAAAGGACAAGGAGAGGATGCGAACGAGAGACAACAGACCAAGCCAGAACAACTATCTGGCATTGGGTGTTTTTCCATAGGGGGGAACGCGGGGTGCGCCACCGTCGCTGCCCCGAGGTCGCCCATGGAACGTGCTCGTCCGGCAGCCCTCCCGCGAATTGTCTCTCCATCGTTTCCGCCCAACCGGCACTCCCCGTCCTCCCCCTTCCCAAGGGAACGAGAAATTACATAAACACACACACACAAAAAACCGGAGGTCCGCGCTGGTTTCTCCGATCGGCGCTGGACCCCCTCTCCCTGGCGTGCGGAGCGCGCCAAGGGCGGCGCCAGAGGCGCCGCCAGGGGGCTCCAGCACGAATCCGAGAATCCGCGCGGACCTCCGAGTTTGTAAAGTTATGCCATTGTTCCTTCCCCGACTTCCATCCCTCCTCCACACGAGTAGAGCTCATCCTCGTCGCACCACTGGCCCATACCTGTCGCCCGCACGGGGGAGAAGGGGGCGGGAGGCCCTGGTGGGGCCTCTCTCGCCCTGCACCCCAAGGTCTGTCTCTCTCTCTCTCTCTCACTGTTTGTTCTCTCTCTCTCTCTCTTTCTCTTTCTTGTTCTTTCTCCCTCCCGCTTCTATGGATTTACGTTTATGCGCATACGTGTAGGTCTGGGTGCGTAGGTACCTGGATCCGCCACCGTGCCTCAGGGGACGGAGTGGGCGCGCCTTCAGGTCCTCCCCCTTGTACTCTGAGCCTCAATCCTCACTCCTGAGGAATCTCTTTGAGGCCCGGACCTCAAATTGCCAAATCGTATTGGGCTTCTCGCGTACTCCCTCGGATTCTCGGCAGAAGCGACACAAGCGCGGATTGATCCGTCAGACGTACGCCAAGCAAACACAGTTCGCACAGCAATTGCAAAGAGATGTACTGATGTGCGAACCCGGACTAAACAAAACAGTGTGAAGGAATCCGCTGCGAAGCATCAACAAGCACAATTACAATGCTCAACAATACACTGCGATCGACCGCAAAGAATCGAACGGCCCTGGCAACCCAGGGAACGAGATTCTCGTTCCCTGGATTGCCAGGGCCGATTTTTTTTTTGAAATTCGGATAACGTAGGGACGGGGACTCCGACAAAAAACCCTGGGAACCTGGGCTGGAGGTTACAAGTGCAACCATACCCCTCGCACAGATGAATGGATAGAGAAGGGAAAGAAGAACGAGAAGGGAAGGAGGAGGGAGAAATGAGAATGCACGGGCCGCAGCAGGGATGAAAGAAGAGGGGCGGCGGAAGGAGTAACAAGGGAGGGTGTTACCCCTAGACACACCCAAGGTTTCCTAGTGTCAACCTCGCGCTTTCTTGGAGGCCTCTGAAGCCGTTTTGGGGCGAGCTTTGGGGCATCTGGGGCTTTTCTGATGCGCCAGTAAGGGCGAGCGCTGGGGCATCTGGGGCTGTTGGAGCGTCGGCAAGCCAAACAACACGAAAGCACGAAAAACCGTCGGCAAGCCGAAAAAAACGGAAGCGATGAGATTCTGGGAACTATGCTTTAGCAATTCGGTACCTCTTTGGGCTGTCCTGCAAGTCTCTTGGGTGTATTAGGGTCCTCTTGGGCAACGGGTGGGCGCCCTTGTGGGGGCCCCTGAAAGCGCGTTGGGGCGAGCTTTGGTGCTTCTGGGGCACGTGTGGAGCGAATCCAAGTAACCTGTCAAAACCCTCTGGCAAACCAGCAAATCTTGCCTCTTGGGGCGCTCTTGGGGGGCGTCTGGGAACTGCCTGGACCCGTTTGGGGGGCGTTGTGGGCCGCCCGGAAGCCGCCGAGGAGCGCGCCTCGGGGGCGGTGTGGCCCGTGAGCACCTGTGCTCACGATTTTCTGGCGACTCGGGCCCTTCTCCGGTCGTCCTGGAGGTCTCGGAGCCTTTGAAACCGTCTTGGGGCGAATGTTGGTGCTTCTGGTGGGGCTCATTTGGGGGGCGTTGTGGGCCGCCCGGAAGCCGTCGAGGAGCGCGCCTCGGGGGTGGCATGGCCCACGTTGGGGGTCGCCGTGAGCGCCTGGGCACGACCTTCTGGCGACCCGGGGCCTTATCCGGCCGTCCTGGAGGTCTCGTGGACGCCCTCGTCTGGGTGACCCAAAAAGGGGGTCCAGCTGAAAGGGGGTGGTGCAACAGATTTGGGGCAATTGTGTTGCAAATGTACTCCGCCAGAATTGTATTGGATTGTATTGCAACTAATGCATTGCGCGCGAAAATTCGGCAATACAAAAGCGCCCCGGAATGTAATGATTGCACGTCCCAAATATATTGCACCCCCCCCTCGTAGCTTGACCCCCTTTTGGCTCAACCAGGCTCGTGGGGCTTCTGGAACCGTCTTGGGGCGAAGGTTGATGCTTCCAGGGCTCATTCGGGGGCGCTGTAGGGCGCCTGGCAACCGTCGAAGAGCGCTTGTGGGGTGCGGTGCGTGCCGCGTCAGTTCCAGCATGAGCGCCTGCGCACGATTTTCTGGCGACTCGGGGCCTCCTCCGGATGTGCTGGAGGTCTCGTGGGCTGTCTTTGGCACGTCGTGGGCAATCTGGGCGCTCTGTTGGGGGCCTCTGGTTCTGTCTGGGGGTGAGCTTTTGGGTTTCTTGGGCAGTATTGTAGCGTCGGCAAGGCGAAAAGGCGGAAGCACGAAGCAAGGTTGGCTCTTGGGGCCCTCCACGGGGGTCCCTTGGAACCCTATTGTAGCATTCCAGGAGCTGTGCGGGCTGTCTGGAAGCTTTCGTGGAGCGCCTTGGGATCGTCGTTGGCTACATGGAGGGCGTGATGAGCGTCTGGGAGCTTTTTGAACCATTCGGTGCCATTTTGGGGCTGCCCTGGAGGTCCCTCGGGACGCTTTTGTGGCCCCTTGGGCAGTGTGAGCGCTCTCGTGGGCCTCGGAAACCGTCTTGGGGCCGAGTTCTGGTGTTCCTGGGGAGCTCTCTTGGGGGCCTCTTGGGGGGTCTTTCAGATTCCTTTGTTGTTCACTCAGCTCGGCCTGTGCACAGTACAGCAGGAGCTCGACTACAAGAAACCTTCCACAACAAGCCCAACCCTGAGACCCCAGGGCGTCCATTTACTCTTGGTGTGAGAGCGTCACGCTAGCCATAGCGAAACCATCGAAACTCCAAGAATCCCAGGGCACCTCGGAGGCAGGCAGGGTGTTTCTTGGCATGGCTTTCCACCTTGCATCGGGAGCGGCCAAGAGGGGGGCGTCCGAGAGGGAGGGGCACAAATCATGGCCGGCGGCATGTGCGCGGCCCAGGGGGGGCAAGGGACGTAATGAAATCCGCCGACCCTGTCGGCGTGTGGAAAACGTATCCTGGTCTCGTCATCTTGCGTGGGAAGAGGAGTGGTCGGCTCCCCTCGGGGGAGGGGAGCTGCCAACGACGCCGCCACGTCGGCTCCAGGAGGGGGGGTGGTCGACTCTCCCCGGGCGAGGGGAGCGGCCGCGACCCAGGGGGGAAGCCAATCTGCTCCACCCCAGACACGGGGGGAAAGCCAATCTGCGCCACCTCGCAGCTTACTCCAAGGGAAGCCCCTTTCCTTTAATCCGTTCCCCCCGGGGGGGGGGGTGCAAAGGGGGATGTGGGGGGGTCGCACCAGGATGCGTGGGGGAGGCCCCGGGCGGCTCCCTTCGGGGGAGCCGCGACGCTGAGGGGAGCG
>CAUYUJ010011492.1:142500-175617 GCA_963575745.1 Prorocentrum cordatum | reverse complement strand
GGAGGGGGAGGGGAGGAGGAGGAGGAGGAGGAGGAGGAGGAGGAGGAGGAGGAGGAGGAGGCAGGCGCCGTCCGAGGGTAGGCCGAGTCGCCTCGCCGAGGAGGAGGCTCCCCGCCCTCTCGAGGGCGCGGGAAGGGGCTCGGGCAAGGGCGCGGCCGGCGGTAGCAGCAAGGGCACGAGCCTCGGCGTCGGATGTCGACGCCGGAGATCGGCCTCCTCCTCCCATTCCTCCTCCTCCTTCCCTCTCCCTCCTCCTCCTCCGCCTCCTCCTCCGCCTGAGCCGAAGCGCTCGACGAATGCCAGCACGAGTGAAACGAGCACAACCACAGTGAGACAGTGTACTAATCAGCGCACTGTGACCCTGCAAGTTGACAGGGACTGGCCACGAGGAACACCTCACTGGGGTGCCATGACCAAATTGCGCGAAAATCCTGTAGAATGTATCATGAAACGTGCTCGGAATCTGACACCGCAGAGAGAACCCCTTGCAGGCACTCTGTGGCTGCATCCAAAGATGTGCAACAGTCTCGCGAGGTTCCGCGAACATCCCGCTCTCCGTTGACGCATCCCTGCCCGCTGCGCTCCTCCACGTCGCGAGCGCTGACCAGGAACAGCACGCTGCTGAAAAAAGGTGTGCGTCCTCATCACTGTCGCCGTAAGCCTCCTGCACACATCATGATGCACATCTCCTTGGAACGGCGATCGCGCGAGTTTGAATGACAATCAGCGCAGCAGGTCTGGATGCTAGCGTTGCAGTCTATGCCCACTCGTGGCTTTGCGGACGGCAGATCAAGACAGTTGCGTCCAGCCTTTCGCGTGAACAATGACAACTTCGAACATGAAGAGCAAGCACGCAACAATAAAACAGGACAAAGCGAGGGCCGATGGAAAACTTCACCTTGAATGGAATGATGAGTCATTGAGACTCAGGGCGGGCGAACACACTTGCCAGGCCCGCACAGATTTTTCGAGCGAGCCTCTCGTGAAGACGGCGTCGCGATCAGAAGGATGGGAAGATGAGGAATCGACAGACAAGGGCACCCTCCGAGATGACCTGCGCAGGCACGTATGCGGGTCAACAGCATGCCGCCGTGCCGCTCCTGCGGGGGGCACGAGAGCAGGCGCCAAACTCTTGAAACTAGGCACGTGCCGGCTGCGCACGAGCATAACAGAAGCTCCCTCGCGTGCACGAAGCATGAATCCACTCCTCGGCGGCGAGCGAGGGGGGGAAGTGACAAGGCGAAGGCCTGCTCAGAAGGCGGCGAGACTTCTCAGAAGCCCTCGCGCCTTCTGATAGGTTTTCTGTGCCTTCCGGGAAGGCTTGGAAGACATCCCACAAGGCCAGGGGACTTCCGAGCTTTCTACGAAGGCCCGCCCCTTCTCACTCCCCCCACGGCTCGCCGCCGAATAACAGAAGCTCTCCCACATTCGACGAACAAAAAACGACACAAACATAAACTGTTGACGCTCCGCGCGGATTTCTTAGGTCTGCGCTGGACCCCCCCTCCCTGGCGCGCCTCTGGCGCCCGGGGCGGCGCCCGAAGCGCCGCTAGGGGGGGCCCAGCGCAGATCCAAGAAATCCGCGCGGAGCGCCAAAGGCTTATGTTCTATGGCGTTTTTGTCTCCTTCGACACATGCGCGGCGCATGAATCCACTCCGCACGGACGCAGTGGTCATGGCACGCGCGAGGGCGCTCTGTCGCGGGCCGGGCGTGATCCTGCTGGGGGCGGCACCCGTGCCAGAAAGAGAGACGGCCGAGCGGGCTACCCGTCACGGGCTCGCTCTTGTGTGCATCCCATGGGTGGGGGGCCCCTCCCTCTTGAGCAGGGGCCGACCGTCCCGGCATTCCTGTAGACCTACCACGACATCTTCTTAGAGCCCAAACAGATCCGAATAGCACAAACAAGGCTCTCAGGACATAAATCCGATGTATGAAAGCAAGGCAACCTCGACCAGAAATGTTTCAGAAACATTTCGTGCAAACCACAAAAAAAGGTTCTTAGAACATCCGTGGTGGGGCTATAGGCAAGCCAGGACGCTCCGCCACTGCTTGATCCCTGCCCGCTGCCGCAATCGGCCCTGTTTTGAGCTAAACGTGCGCACTGCAACGCGCAGACACTTGAAAACAACACCACCGGATTGCCGCTACTATACCTCCGCGTTCTGTGTGGGCGCTGTCCGCAAAAGCACGCTCGCGCGCGTGGACACGGAAGCACCCGAGGCACGCGGCGCGGACAGCTTCCGGCGCGGAGTGCCACTCGTTGGTGCCCCAGCCTGACCTGCAACGCTTACGGCAGAGGCTGCGAGATGACCCCCTTGTGCCAAATTCAAGCCTGCGGGGAAGCCAAGGCGCCCCGAAAACCGCCCCAACCCTCCCAGGATGTTCCCACTGCAGACAAAAGCTCGTACTCCTCTGCCTCCTGGCTGCGCCGCTTCCGGCGCCCTTGGGGTCGGCACGCATCTTGAGCGCGAAGAATTGGGATGGAGATGAATGGGGGCGGGGAAAAAACGTGCCCTTCTCGGGCCCTAAAAGCTCCCTCCTGGCCAAGGGTCCCTTTGGGTGCCCTATAGGGTTTCTTTTCCGCAACCCTCGCTGCCCCCCATGGGGGAACCAAAAGGTACCGATACCGCTACTCCCTGGACCTTCCATGGGTGCGTCCTGACCAAGATTTCGAGGCGACACCAGCGGTGGTGGCTAGGGCCTCCCAAGAGGCCCAAAAAAGGGACATCGGGCGGAGGGCACCGGTATCGGTAAACATGTGCTCCTGATATGAATTCTTCGGGGGGTAATGAAGTTCGGGGCCCAGAGAAGATTGTACACGTTTTCACGGAAATCTCAGCAGAATGATGAAGATGATGACGATGATGGTGATCAAAATGACCCTGGATGTTCATAAGAGTCCAGAGCAAATCCATAGGAATTCCTTTCGGGGATCCATCGGGTTCCTTCGGGGATCCTTAGGATGCTTTAGGATTTCATTGGATTGTTTGGGACATCCACAGGATCCCTTGGGAAATCCATGGGGTCCCATTGGACATCTATCGGGCTCCTTAAAACAAATTTAGGTGTCCTTCGGAACTGCATGGGCTGCCATAGGAAGTCTATAATATTCCGTAGGCGGTCCATTGGAGGAGACGGAAGTAAACGAGGACCCCCAGGGTAAGCAGTCTCGATTCGGGACCTTCGGCTTCTTATTTGGGAGTAAAAATTCGGGCGGGAGCGCAAAAAAGGAGGATCAAGAAGATTCCTTAGGAAATCCTTCCTGCTCCTTAATACATATATGGGATTTCTTGGGAGATCGGTGAAGACATCCACCGCCGTCCTTAGAATACCTATAAGAAATCTATCGGAATCCCTAGTAAATCCATTGGATTGCTTAGGGTATCGTCGGGTTCCTTTGGAAAACCATCGGGTTCCTTAGGGGATCCATGCTATCCTTGGGAAATCCTTCGGATGTCTTGGGGCATCCATAAGATTCCTAAGGCAATCAGTGGGAATCCTTCGGAATCTCTGCTACTCAACACAAGAAAAACAAGCGTCACTTCGGTTCGCAACCTCGCTCCGCGATTATCGAGCTTGGCCTTGCCACCCCCTTCCCCGACCAAATGTGCTGGGGATATAAATGGTTATCCGGGGGATGCGGTTACCTTTTCCTCATCTGACCCCATTTATCACCCCACCATTCTGAAAGACGAAAAAAACTGCCATGAACAAAACCTTGTAGCGCTCCGCGCGGATTTCCTGGATCTGCGCCGGACCCGCCTCCCTGTCGCGCGCAGCACGCCTCGGGCGGCGCCGGAGGCACCGCCAGGGGAGCCAAGCGCCGATCCAAGAAATCCGCGTGGAACGCCAACAGCTAATGTTTATGCAGTTTTTTCTGCATGTGTTTGTTCGGGGATGGACAGAACCACCTTTAGCAAAACGTGGTTTGGTGAAAACGACCTCGGGCCCAAACCTGGCGCCGCCATGACTCCCGAAGAGTAAAATGGTTCGATGTTGGGCCTCCATGCGCGGGATCATATACACGCGAGGCACGCGCACTCGCCTCCGAGGCATGCCATTACGGCTGAAACGCGCCAGGAAATAAGACAGCTGAGCTTCATTGCCCGATTTTTGGGCCTCGCGCCGAAGGCGCGCACGCGGGCCTGCGTTTCCAACACGTGTATCTTGAGGGCCCGCCACCCCTTGCATCTCCGACCCTCATACCTGGCGGGCGCGAGCTTGGAAAATGGCCGACGGTCGCGGCGCACTCCCGAGAACCGAGAACGGACAATGCACTGATGACCGTGTCAGGGTGGGCCGACCAGCCACATCTGGGGGAGCTGTGGTCCTTACCCCCCTGGGGGAACCCATCGCATCGACGATCTCTTGAGTGGTGTCGAATTCGATGGGTCCCCCAGGGGGGTAAGGACCAGCTCCCCCAGTTGTGGCTGGCCTGGTGGGGGTTCTCTCTACCACCGACTTTTTCTTCGACCTTCACTCGCGCCCAACACCTCTGGCGCTCCTGGGGTCGGCATGCGCAGGGAGAACCGCCGAAGCCTCCGCGTGGCAGGGACTCAGGACGGGCGAACACACTTGCCAGGCCCTCACAGATTTTTCGAGCGATCCTCTCGTGAAGACGGCGTCGCGATCAGAGGGATGGGCAGGAGATGAGGAATCGACAGACAAGGGCACCCACCGAGATGACCTGCGCAGGCACGTATGCGGGTCAACAGCATGCCGCCGTGCCGCTCCTGCGGGGGGCACGAGAGCAGGCGCCAAACTCTTGAAACTTAGGCACGTGCCGGCTGCGCACGAGCATAACAGAAGCTCCCTCGCGTGCACGAAGCATGAATCCACTCCTCGGCGGCGAGCGAGGGGGGGAAGTGACAAGGCGAAGGCCTGCTCAGAAGGCGGCGAGACTTCTCAGAAGCCCTCGCGCCTTCTGATAGGTTTTCTGTGTCTTCCGGGAAGGCTTGGAAGACATCCCACAAGGCCGGGGGACTTCCGAGCTTTCTACGAAGGCCCGCCGCTTCTCACTCCCCCCACGGCTCGCCGCCGAATAACATAAGCTCTCCCACATTCGACGAACAAAAAACGACACAAACATAAAATTTTGACGCTCCGCGCGGATTTCTTATGTCTGCGCTGGACCCCCCTCCCTGTCGCGCCTCTGGCGCCCGGAGCGGCGCCCGAGGCGCCGCTAGGGGGGGCCCAGCGCAGATCCAAGAAATCCGCGCGGAGCGCCAAAGGCTTATGTTCTATGGCGTTTTTGTCTCCTTCGACACATGCGCGGCTCATGAATCCACTCCGCACGGACGCAGTGGTCATGGCACGCGCGAGGGCGCTCTGTCGCGGGCCGGGCGTGATCCTGCCGGGGGCGGCACCCGTGTCAGAAAGAGAGACGGCCGAGCGGGCTACCCGTCACGGGCTCGCTCTTGTGTGCATCCCATGGGTGGGGGGCCCCTCCCTCTTGAGCAGGGGCCGACCGTCCCGGCATTCCTGTAGACCTACCACGACATCTTCTTAGAGCCCAAACAGATCCGAATAGCACAAACAAGGCTCTCAGGACATAAACCCGATGTATGAAAACAAGGCAACCTCGACCAGAAATGTTTCAGAAACATTTCGTGCAAACCACAAAAAAAAGGTTCTTAGAACATCCGTGGTGGGGCTATAGGCAAGCCAGGACGCTCCGCCACTGCTTGATCCCTGCTCGCTGCCGCAATCGACCCTGTTTTGAGCTAATTGTGCGCACTGCAACGCGCAGACACTTGAAAACAACACCACCGGATTGCCGCTACTATACCTCCGCGTTCTGTGCGGGCGCTGTCCGCAAAAGCACGCTCGCGCGCGTGGACAAGGAAGCACCCGAGGCACGCGGCGCGGACAGCTTCCGGCGCGGAGTGCCACTCGTTGGTGCCCCAGCCTGACCTGCAACGCTTACGGCAGAGGCTGCGAGATGACCCCCTTGTGCCAAATTCAAGCCTGCGGGGAAGCCAAGGCGCCCCGACACTTGAAAAAAACACCACCGGATTGCCGCTACTATACCTCCGCGTTCTGTGTGGGCGCTGTCCGCAAAAGCACGCTCGCGCGCGTGGACAAGGAAGCACCCGAGGCACGCGGCGCGGACAGCTTCCGGCGCGGAGTGCCACTCGTTGGTGCCCCAGCCTGACCTGCAACGCTTACGGCAGAGGCTGCGAGATGACCCCCTTGTGCAAAATTCAAGCCTGCGGGGAAGCCAAGGCGCCCCGAAAACCGCCCCAACCCTCCCAGGATGTTCCCACTGCAGACAGAAGCTCGTACTCCTCTGCCTCCTGGCTGCGCCGCTTCCGGCGCCCTTGGGGTCGGCACGCGTCTTGAGCGCGAAGAATTGGGATGGAGATGAATGGGGGCGGGGAAAAAACGTGCCCTTCTCGGGCCCTAGAAGCTCCCTCCTGGCCAAGGGTCCCTTTGGGTGCCCTATAAGGTTTCTTTTCCGCAACCCTCGCTGCCCCCCATGGGGGAACCAAAAGGTACCGATACCGCTACTCCCTGGACCTTCCATGGGTGCGTCCTGACCAAGATTTCGAGGCGACACCAGCGGTGGTGGCTAGGGCCTCCCAAGAGGCCCAAAAAAGGGACAACGGGCGGAGGGCACCGGTATGGGTAATCTTCAGGGGGTAATGAAGTTCGGGGCCCAGAGAAGATTGTACACGTTTTCACGGAAATCCGCCGACCCTGTCGGCGTGTGCGAGGGGCTTGGCTGTTCGAGTCGTCGTCTCCGTCGGTCGTCGCCTCCGTCGTCCCCTTTCCCTGCAGCTTCCTTCTCAAGCTCGTGAGCGAGAGAAAAATCGAGCAGTGTCGTAATCGAGTCGAAGGGAAGCCCCTTCCCTTCGATCCCTTCCCCAGGGGGGGGGGTCCCGGGGGGGGTCCCAGGGGGGGTGGAGGGGGGGGTCCCGGGGGGGGTCCTGGGGGGGGTGGGGGGCAGATTCGTTTTTCCTCGGGCGGCCTCGAAACCTCGAAAACACTCCAAATGAGGTCCGAATGCCCAACATGGCCCCCGAGACGGCCCAAGGGGGCCCCGAGTCGCCCAAAGATCGGCCGAAAACGCCCAAGATAGCCCCAAGACCGTCCAAGAAGCCTCCAAGACGTCCCAGGCCCCCTCCAAGAGACCCCCAGGAAGCCCCAAGAGGCCCCCACGAGGCTTCCAAGCGGCCCCTAAGAGCTTCCCAAGAGGCCCACAAACTACCCCCACGAGGCCCTCAAGAGCGCTCATCGTCGTCGTCGTCGTCGTCGCCATTCAGGGTCGGCGGCACCGGCCGTAAGGCCTTCGCAATCTCAGCAGAATGATGAAGATGATGACGATGATGGTGATCAAAATGACCCTGGATGTTCATAAGAGTCCAGAGCAAATCCATAGGAATTCCTTTCGGGGATCCATCGGGTTCCTTCGGGGATCCTTAGGATGCTTTAGGATTTCATTAGATTGTTTGGGACATCCACAGGATCCCTTGGGGAATCCATGGGGTCCCATTGGACATCTATCGGGCTCCTTAGAACATATTTAGGTGTCCTTCGGAACTGCATGGGCTGCCACAGGAAGTCTATAATATTCCGTAAGCAATCCATTGGAGAGGCGGAGGTGAACGAGGAACCCCAGGGTAAACATTCCAACAACAATTTCGATTCGGGACCTTCGGTTTCTTACTTGGGAGTACAAATTCGGGCGGGAGCGCAACAAGGAGGATCAAGAAGATTATCTAGGCAATCCTTCCTGCGCCTTAATTAATATATGGGATTTATTGGGAGATCGATGAAGACATCCACCGCCGTCCTTAGAATACCTATAGGCCACCCATCGGATTCCCAAATAAATCTATTGGATTGCTTAGGATATCGTCGGGCTCCTTTGGGAAGCCATAGGATTCCTTACGGATGTCTTGGGGCAATCCATAGGACTCCTAATGGCAATCAACAAGAATCCTTCGGAACCTTTGCTACTCAACACAAAAGAAACAAACAACACTTCGATTCGCAACCTCGCACCGCGATAATCAAACTCGGCCTTGCCGTCCCCCTTCCCCGACCAAGTATGCTGGGGATATAATGATTATCCGGGGGATGCGGTTACCTTTTCCTCATCTGACCACATTTATCGCCCCACCATTCAGGAAGACGAAAAAACTGCCATGAACAAAACTTTGTAGCGCTCCGCGTGGATTTCCTGGATCTGCGCTGGACCCGCCTCCCTGGCGCGCGCAGCACGCCGTGGGCGGCGCCGGAAGCACCGCCAGGGGAGCCAACCGCCGATCCAAAAAATCCGCGTGGAACGCCACCAACTAATGTTTATGCCGTTGATTATGTATGTTTTTGTTCGGGGATGGACAAAGCGGAAGGGGGAGGTGGCCAAAGGCGAGGGGCGCGGATATGGCCAAACACGCAGCTCTGGGTACACCGACAACTGGGCCGGGAAGCGCCCCAGGCGCTGACGTGCCCTGCGCTCCCCCCTGACGCCGCCGCCCAGGGTGCCGCGCCAACCGCCCCTCCTGTCCCTGGCAGGCCTCTTGGCGCTGTACTCCGGGTGCGACCAGTTTGTCACCGTTCGCAGCGCCCGACCTTGTCTCCCCCCTCCCCATGCACACCTGATAATGGGACGGTCAGTCCCTCCTGATCCCGCACCAACTGCGATATCGACTGGGATTGCGAAAGCGCCATGCATCAGGAATCCGGCTGAACCTGGATACGGCCAATCACTACGGGCGCGGGGGACGGCCCGCTACGCGTTCCGAGCGGACACTGACAAGGGATACAGTGCCCAAGCGCTGACGCACAGCAGTGCTTCGAACAATCCCCTTGACCTCGGACACCTCGCCCGAACCGCCCCTCCTGGCCCTGGCACGTATCATGGCGTTTTTCTTCGAGTACGGCCTGGTCGACGCCTTCGGCAACGTGCCGTCCCTCCCTCCTCGTTTACCTGGATATGGGACGGTTAGTCCCCCTTGATTTCCGCAGGATCTCCCTGCCTCCAACGCTGGCACTGCGCCCGGCTGCTGGCGCGGGGCTGCCCTGGCGGTGGCTGGCCCGCCTGGCCAGCCCCTCTCCTCCCTGCCCGCTTTCCCCTCCCCGCTCGCTACCCCCCTCCCATGGCGGCAGTGCCCGGCACATCGCGGTTTCGGCCCGGTGCCTGGCGCTTGCTCGAACCTTGCCGCCTCGGCGGCCCCGCGGTCCTGGGCGCAGCGCGGCCCTGGCCCGGCCCTGGGCACCACGGACTACGGCAGCGCAGCGTGCACGGCTTCGGCCCAATCCCACGCGCTCGCCATTCCAGGGCAGGCGTCCTCCCTGCAGCACACCGGAACCCCGTCGGTCGATATAGGCGGCACGGTCCTGGCATGACCTGACTGCCGCGCCTCAGACTGTGGTTTCCTTACCCTGTGTACGTGGCACCTTGGACAACCACGGCCTGGGCATTTCCTGCATCCTGTTCGGTGGCACAACATTGCACTCCGGCCCATCGGTGCTCCTCACCCTCCCTGGCGTCGCCCTGGATACGTGGTGCATCGTCTCCCGCGGCCACTTGAGGCTGGTGTACATGACGCGCCGCTGACGGCACCACCATTACAGCATTTTGCTTATTCCGATACTTCGCCACCGGGTTCCTGTACAAGGCGTTCCTTTGCAAGCATATCGTCTTCGGCGCCGCCTGATTCCGGGGCTTTGCCCTCTCTTGGCCTTGACGTGAGGCCCCTCCTTCTGCCCTCCCCCCTCTGTCAATTAAAGCTGTGCGCGGCCCGCTTAGTTTCGACCGGAAGAGGTGCGTTTTCGACCCGCGGATCAAACAATTGTTCGGGGATGGACAAAACCACCTTTAGCAAAACGTGGTTTAGTGAAAACGACCTCGGGCCCAAACCTGGCGCCGCCATGACGCCCGAATCGTAAAATGGTTCGGTTGTACGCTCCATGCACGGGGTCATATATACGCGAGGCACGCGCACTCGCCACCGAGGCATACCATCACGGCTGACACGCGCCAGGAAATAAGACAGCTGAGCTTCATTGCCCGATGTGTGGGCCTCGCGCCGAAGGCGCGCACGCGGGCCTGC
Source organism: Prorocentrum cordatum (assembly GCA_963575745.1). NCBI lineage: Eukaryota > Dinophyceae > Prorocentrales > Prorocentraceae > Prorocentrum > Prorocentrum cordatum. The sequence goes on along the minus strand of CAUYUJ010011492.1, from coordinate 165,555 downwards.
GTTTCCAACACGTGCATCTTGAGGGCCCGCCACCCCTTGCATCTCCGACCCTCATACCTGGCGGGTGCAAGCCTGGAAAATGACCAACGGTCGCAGCGCCCTCCCGAGAACCGAGAACGGACAATGCACTGATAACCGTGTCAGGGTGGGCCGACCAGCCACATCTGGGGGAGCTGTGGTCCTTACCCCCCTGGGGGAACCCATCGCATCGACGATCTCTCGAGAGGGGTGTCGAATTCGATGGGTCCCCCAGGGGGGTAAGGACCACAGCTCCCCCAGATGTGGCTGGCCTGGTGGGGGTTCTCTCTACCACCGACTTTTTCTTCGACCTTCACTCGCGCCCAACACCTCTGGCGCTCCTGAGGTCGGCATGCGCAGGGAGAACCGCCGAAACCTCCGCGTGGCAGGGGCTGCAGGCGCGAAGGCAGCAGCAGCCGCGCGGGTGTGCCCGACCCAAGGGGGGGCGCCGGGCAGCGCCAGCACTGCTGGCCACTGCAGTAAAAGTCCTGGTCTTGTTCTCGGTGAGGTTTGGCTCTATTCGGCATTCCAAACATTGCCGCCCCGAGGCCGCGACGGCGGACAGTCCTGGTCTCGGTCTCGGTCCGGGCGCATAATTTCTGCGACATGCAATAATGCCGCCCGCCGACCAGGACGGGGCTCGCCTGAGGTCGGGCATGTCCTCCTACAGGCGGATTCCAGAAGAGAAAACTAAGCAAAGTCAAATATTCGAAACGAGTCAAAGAAAAGGCACGAAAAATCGTCCCCAGACAACTATTCTTGAATATTCCTCCTGCAGAGGGACATCCCCGACTTACGACTTGACATCGCTCGGACGTCCACTCCCCGTGCATGTTTCGGGTTCGTGCGTGCTTTCTGTTGCCAGATGGCCCAGGATGCTTCTCGATGCTCCTCGCCAAGAACAAGATGCACACATCCGAGCGATGCCAAGGGGAGGGCGAGGGGGAGCAGAATGGGACTGCAACGGCCTCACTCGTCGGAAGCCCCCCCAGTTGGGAGGGCCAGCCTTGGAGCCCCAGGGGTGGGAGAGCTTTGCAGCGTTAGCCCGACGGGCCAACGCTGCAGCCAAAAGGCGGCGGGATGGTCACGGGCCTGCAGTGGCACCTCGAAGTGGACCTCAGCAATTTCGCGAATAGACTGCGCACCGGTCAATTCTATAAAAGCCACACGCTTGATCACAGGCACCAATCATCTGCACATTGGTAACGTTCTCCCCACCGACCAACGACCAACACACATCACACCGTCAGACCATGGCATCTATCTCAATGCAGGACCATTGGAAAGGATGGCGCGATTGTGATACGCCATGATGTGCGCAATGAGCGCGCGGACAGGCGAATCAGCGTGTACGCTGAAGTGCCAACGATCCATCGGTGCCCGCGTTCGCATAAGATATTACAACACAAAAAAAAGCGTCTGCATCTGACCGCCAAGAGTCGGCCCTGGCCGGGGCGACGATGCGGGCAGCGACAGAAGGCGCGCAACGCGAGCTCAAACCTCTCCCTCTCCCGAATCTTGATCCATCCCTCTCCTGCCCGTCCAGGAACAGCGCACCGTCGCGCTGCGCTCGCGAAGAGCCGCCCGCGCCCCGCCGAGTGACGGCCGGAATCGGGGGCGGGGACGCCCCCGAAAAAAGCGGCCTGCTCGACGAGGGCTCGCTGCAGCACTGACCTCTCGTGGGTCTTCCTGCGGTCAGCCGCAGCCGCCGGGGCATGAGTGAGAAAGCCGAGCTCGGCAGGGCCACAGAGGGGGATGGCACCCTTACATGTGGACAGAAGGAGATGGGAACCGGCGCTGGCCTGCGTGGGTGGCATCCAAACGCAGGCCTGATATAATCATGGCCGGAGGAAGGAGGCTCTGGTACTGGCAGCCCGGCCCTCATGAGGTGGATGGCCCAAAGCCTGACTTCGGGGATCTGCTGGCCCTGATCCATCCAAACCCGGGTCAGTCGGGCCTTGCAAAATCTTGCAAGATCCTGTACGCAAGCCCCGGTCAGTGCACCTCTGGCTCTGCAGGTTGCTGCAAGGTCCCGCGCTCTCTGACTGACCCGCGTTTGCATGGACCCCCATGTCTCAAGGCTCCCGACGGCTTGCCCAGGGGCAGTTGCTGTGACCAGAGAGCGCGGTTTAAATTAGGGGAGCTAGCAATGACACAAACATAAGAACTCGGAGGTACGCGCGGATTTCTCGGATCGGCGCCGGAGGCGCCGCCAGGGGGCTCCAGCGCCGATGCGAGGAATCTGCACGGACATCTGAATTCTTATGTTTATGTCATTGCTGTCTCCCCGGTTGTTTCAGTGCCCCGTAATTAAATCCAGACGCGCTAGACCCGGACACCCAACATCCCTCATAACAAATTCTTCCAGACGGCGGCACGAACAAAAGAGTGCACTGCAACATTCCCAGAACAAACCCGGATACAGGCCCGATATAAAAGCCTACAAGGCCCCCCCAACAACCCGGGCACAAACCCGAATCCTCCAGTGCAACAAACAAAAGATGCACGGGTGATGGAAAAGGTGACCTTGCAGGAAATAGTGCCGTTTCCTTGGTTGTCCGTGTCCTGGATTATCTGTGTCCTGGTCTCCGGGGGCCTGACTTTCCAGAAGCGCATGCATGCCGGCTGCCAGTGGAGCCGGGTGCCGTCCTACAGCGAGGCGGCCTGCCGCAGTGCGCTGCCGGGGACGTAGTGGCTGCCGCCGTTGCTCGGCGGCCGCGGGGTCGCGGACTGGAAGGCCGCGAGGCCTGGCGGGGCCTGGAATGCGGTCGGGTGTGTCCTCCTACAGGCGGATGTAGGAAGAATAAAAAACAACAAATAGTCAAACATGTTTGTTCCCCAAGTCTATTTATAGATCTATATATGAAACCAAAAGCATCGCATCGCCCCCATAATATTGTCTTGCCATGTTTGAATATTCCTCCTGTAGAGGGGCATGCCCGACTTGAGCCTGGAAGCTCGGGCGCGCCGGCTGCTGCTGCTGCCAGCTCGGCTACTGCTGCTGCTGAGCCCTCGGCGGCTGCGCCTGCCAGCCGCGCAGGGCCGCCTGCTGGGCCAAGGCCGCTGGGGCGCCGCGCCCGCCGGGCGGGGCCGCCACGGGCGCGTGGGCCTTCCCGAAGCTCTGCGGCCTGGCCGCGCCCGTGGCCGCGCCCCAGGCCACGCCCGTGGCCGCGCCCCGGGCCGCGCCCCTGGCAGCGCCCCGGGCCGCGTGGGCGCCCCTGCCGCAGCCCGGGGGCCTCCTCTATAGGGAAGCGAAGCATGGCACTGGCACAAACATGAGAACTCGGAGGCCCGCGCGGATTTCTCGGATCGGCGCTGGAGCCCTCTCCCTGGCGCGCGGAGCGCATCAGGGGCGGCGCCGGAGGCGCCGCCATGTTTTTGTGTTTATGCCATTCTTCGTTCCCCTCGTTCCCCTATCCTCGGTTCTGCGGCCCACGGCCCCTGGCCCTGCCCCTCGCTGCCAGACCCGTCGCTCGCCGCGGAGCTCACGGAGGGCCCCTGGCGCGGCGTCCCCAGGCCGGTGCTGCTGCCGCTGCCGTCGTGCGCGTCCGCTGTGCCCTTGCCGCTCGGCGCCCTCTTGCCGGCGGCGGGAGGCACCACGCGGCGGCGCGCGCCAGAGGCCTCCGCGACGAGGCCCGGGGGCAGCGGCAGCTGCGTGGCAGTGGCGCCCGGGCGCACCTTCCAGTCGGGCGTGTCCCTCTACAGGAGGAATATTCAAAAATAGCCAAAACAATAGTCAGGGAATGATGTTTTGGATATTTCTGAATTATGTTCCAAAGCTTTTTTTGTACCACTTTTACATTTGTCGTCCAAAATCCCCCTGTAGGGAGACATGCCCGACCTAAGCGCACCTGGGGCTGCCCCACCATCTTGAGCCCCAACATCTTCAACAAGTGGGCCGTCCTCTCCTCGCCAACGACCCGCGACAGCGCCCGCTTCACGCTCTGCGCCTTCAGGCCGCGGCGGACCAGGTCATCCAAGGCCCCCTCCGCACGCTCCGGCTGCGGCGGGGTCGTCTGGCCGCACGCGGAGATGAGGGAGGCGAAGAAGTACTCGTTGACGGGCCCGACGTACTGCTCGACGATCTTCATCACCTGCTCGATCTCCTCGACCGCGCCGAGGCGGGCGTAGACCTTGCAGAGGGTGCTGTAGGTCACGTAATTAGGCTGGACGCCGAGCAGCCTCTAGGGAAACCACAAGGTACCGATACCGCTACTCCCCGGACCTCTCCCGGGGCGCGTTCTGACCAGAATGCCGAGGCGAACCCAGTGGTGGCGACGAGGGCAACCCACGAGACCCAAGGGGAAAACGGAGGAATGGTAGCGGTATGGCTATTTTTTCCTCCTCTGAGCCTCATGCGCTCGAGGAACTTCTCCGTGCGGGCGACGTCCCCCACGTTGGCGTAGGCGTTGATGGTCAACGTTTTCTTTTTCGGCGTTTCGACATTGGGCGGAAGGGGGGGGAAGGGGGGGTCTGGCTCCGAACTCTGCTCACTGCGACTGCTTGCAGCAGGGCGCCCTACGGGGGAGACCCCACCTGCTCGAAACAAATCCCCAACACAGCCAAGATCTACTCCACACATGGCGGCACTCACATGTGGAACATCCGGAAGCCACGCGCTGGATGCACATGCGGGGTTCTGGCGTACCTAGCCATACGAGGGCCAACCGCTGGGAAAACATGCGGTCACGCGCGTATCCAGTCGTCGCCCAGGCCACCCCCTGCATGCCCTGCGCTGTCTCGCAACCTCCTCCTGCGCACCCTGTGCGGGTGCGATGGGATCCCCGGGGCCCGCGCCTCGCGACCGGGGGAGGGGGGGGGGCGAGGGCCCGCGCCGATCGGCAAAACACTGAAGAAGAAAACGATCGCATGACCATGTTGTACGTGCGTATGTTCGGCGCGGGCCCGCGGCTCTCCATGCCAGCGAGGTGCTCCTCCGCCCGCGCCATGCTCCCAGCCTGCGTGCAGGTGTGGATGACCGCGTTGAAGTCCTCTCGGGCGGGTGGTTGCCCCGCCCCTAACGTAGCCAATCCCTACCCTAACCTGACCCAGGCCTTGCCCATTCTGCGCCAAAGCTAACCTGACCCGTTCGAGTTAACGTGGCCAACGGCTCGGCGACACCAGTGTGTCACGCGCGCGCGGCGTAGCACAAGATGCACCAAAGTGGGGCGACACAGCAACATACAACTGTTGGGGGTGAAGAGTACGGCTCCTTTAGGGCCCTCCTCTTCACCCCCAATTTGGGCCACCCCCCCATTTCCACCCTCCCGAGGTCCTCCACGCAGCCCTGGTAGCCCGGGGTGGCCGCGATGCGCCCCAGCAGCTCCTCCGCGCGGGCGACCTCGCCCCGGCGCGAGCAGTGCACCAGCTCCTCCTGCATCTCCTTAAGGCAGCGCTCTTTCTCCGCGGGCGCAGGTGCCATGGCGATCCCCAGGACAGAGGCTCCTTTGCGACTCCGCAGAAGGCAGAAGCACAGCCTGCACAGACGCTCGAACTTCCTTGAGCGAAGGGCCTTGGGCCAAAATGGCTACGGAGAGGGTCTCTTTGAGCTTCCCTGGAGCTCTTGGGGGCGGGCAACTCGGTTCTCGGTTCCCCTCCGGAGTCTCTCTTGGAACGTTTTTTGGGCCCTCTCGAGCCATCTTGGAAACCTGTTGGGCCGTCTTGGGGGTCTCCTAGGACCCTCCCAGCGCGGTCTTGGGATATTCTGAGGCCGCTTTGGGGCGAGCTTTGAGGATTCAGGAGCTGTTCTGTGGAGCGTCGGCAAGCCGAAAACAACAAAGATGCGACAAAGATCTGATAACCTGGAGAGCGCGACAGGCGTCTGGGAGTTAATGCTTTTTGCGTTTCGGTGCCTTTTGGTCTGTGCTGGATGTCTCTTTCTTTCTTCTGCACTGCGAATGGAACTTGGGGCGTCCTTGGGGACTCTTGGACAATGTGGACGCCCTCGTGGGAGCCTCTGAAACCGTCTTGGCGCGAATGTTCATGCTTCTGGGGCTCATTTGGGGACGTCGTACGGCGCCTGGCAGACGTCGAAGAACGCCTGTGGGGTGCGGTGTGCCGCGTGGGGGCCGGCATACGGGCCTGGGAATGATTTGTCTGGCGATTCGGGGCCTTCTTCGGCTGTCCTGGAGGTCTCGTGGACCGTCTTTGGTGTGTCGTTGGCAATCTGGGCGTCCTCTTGGGGATATCTTATTCGGTCTTGGGGTGAGCTATTGTGTTTCTTGTGCTGTCTCGGAGCGTCGACAAGGCGAAAAGGCGGAAGCACGAACAATCATGAAAAACCTTTCTGGGCAACCATTGTTGATTCGCTCTTGGGGCCCTCCTCGGGGGCGCCTAGGAGCCCTCTTGGACATAGGGGCGTTGTGGGCTGTCTGGAAAATTTCGTGGAGCGCCGTGTGATCGTAGTGGGTCGCCTGGGGGGCGTGATGAGCACCTGGGACTGATTTGATAACCATTCGGCTTTTTTTGAGGGGCTGTCCTGGAGGTCGCCTGGGGCATCTTTGGAGCTTCTCGAGCAGTCTGGGCGAGCTGTGGGGGGCCTTTGGAAGAGTCTTGGGGCGAGCGCTGGAGCCTCTGGGGCTGTTGCGGAGCGTCGGCGCGCCGAAGAGGCAGCATCTCCGAAGCATTCAAGATCTTATGGGGAACCAATGGGCTTTGCCTCTTTGACCCTCCTGGGAAACATTTTGGAACCATCTTAGAGCGTCTGGGGGGCCTCTTGGGCCGTCGGGAAGCCTGCGTGGGGCACCTTGGGAGCGTGGTGGGCCATCATCGGTTGCATGCAAGAATGCCCTGGGCAGGACAGGCCTCTGGTGTGCGGCTTCTGGGGGGCCGCGGGGGGACCAAATGCAAGCGCGCAAGACGCTGCTTTCGCATCGCGTTAGGCAATCGGGGGACTCCAGTGGGCCCGCGCCAGAGGTTACTCCGTCGAAGGGTCACTCTTACGCGCGGTCGACATCTGGATTTAGGTCGGGCGTGTCCTCCTACAGGCCAAACAAATACATAAATGAAACAATTCAAAAGTTTACTACAAATACACAGGAAAAAAAAACGTTTCCATACTATTGTTATGCCTGTGTTTGAACATTCCTCCTGTAGAGGGACGCGCACGACTTAAATCTGGAGGCAGGCGCCCCTGGGCGTCTAAGGGTCATCTTCTGGCACCTCGGGGGCGCGTGGGGGCTCGCTGGGCGGGTCCCGGGCACCCCTGGGGCCCTCGGTGCCCCCCCGCGCGCTGTCGGGGGCCAGGCCCTGGGCTCCGAGGCCTCGCATGCGGCGGACATGCTGTAAACTCTTCATAAAATTGGAGGGTCGTTGTTATGAGAAAAAGGTGGTATCTGTCCTCGCGGGATGCCAGAGACGCCCGCCGCAACATATCAAAGCGGCATGCCATCGATGTACTCATGCATTGTCGAATGATCGTCTTATAGAGTGTTGGCCGTTTCTTGCTATGTTTGGTATCTTTCCTCGCGGGATGCCAGAAGCCCCCCACCCCAGAACAATATAGAACAAAACAACATAAATACATGTGCTCATATGTTGTCTCATAATTGATATTTGGTGTGTGATATGACTTAAACATTTTCCCTTTCGGGATGCCGGAGGTTCCGCCCGCGCAAAATATGGCGGCCAAGCCTTCTGCGCGATCTCAGGAGATTCTAATGCGAACACCGCTCGAATCTTGAAGAGGGCCACGATTTCGCAACATGTTGACAATCACTCTTGAAACGAACGGGGTGGGACGACAGGTAAGCTGCCGTGCAAGCTGGGGCCCCGAACCCAACTGCCGAGCTGAGTCTGTGGGCGGCTGGGGAAGAGGGGCCCACGCAGAAGGGCCCCCAGCCCCCCGTCAGTCGAGAGCTTGGCCGTTTCCCGCCGCGCCCTCCAAGACTCCTTGATTGGAGACGTCTGACGCGAGCCAGCCAAGAAGGCATCCCCCACCAGTTCCTCGCCTTCGTCCGCGTGCGTGGCAAAACCAGTAGATATGTCGCAAGAAGCGGCTGGTGCAGCAGCCTCGAAACCTTCACGAATGAAAGGCGAAAGCTTCGCCCTGTCCGAAGGGTTTGGGCCACCAGCCACCAGGGTGAAACAGAAGACCCGTCTCGAGCTAACGCCTTTCAATTTCCGAGGGGTCTGGCTGTCTGGCGCACTCCATCACACTGGCAGGGGCAAGCTCGGCACGCAGATCCTCGCAGGACTTGCAAACCCACAGGCGGTGAAACGCACGGACGCCTGGCTCTCCGCATCTAGCGCACACGTCCTCAACCTGATCTCCTGCAGCCAACGCGCGAGACATGGGCCACGCATGCCTCCCAAATCCGCGTGGTCATGCAACGAACAAATTAGAGGGCGCGCGGACATCCGCATGCCTCGCCAAGATCCGGGCCTCTCTTCCCGAGGAAGAAAATCCAGGTGGGTGCATCGCCGAACTGGGACTGGGTACAAGCCTATTTGGCGCCAGCCTGCTGCATCTCGCGACCCTCGAACAAATCGAACACATCTTCCGCTTTACCAGCCTGCGTCGTAATATGGCCACTGGAAATTTCCAAGGGAAAAGCCACATCTAGATTCTAGCCCCAAACACCAGACCCATCAAAAACAGACCGCCATTTGCATTTACGACCCTCATGCCCTCCAGGTAATTCCGAATCGTTCTGCCGGGATAGCAGAAAGACGCCCGAAACAAGCTGCCTTGCCCTGAAGTCGGGCCACTGCACCATTGTATTTTCGAGCTCCTTCTCGCCCCCAGTGCCGATCGCTCTGAGACGGCTCCGCTCATCCCTGAGCGCTCTACGATCACGCTGGTTCCCCGACGCTTCGGACTTGGGAATGTCATGGGGCGCGGTGGCGCCAACCTTTCGCTTGGAAAGAAATTTGGGGACCTCAGAAGAATCGCCAGACACCTAACTGTTGTCCGATAGCGGGCCATAGCATCATCATGGAAAATCAAGCCTGTCCTTTCTCTGCGGGCAGTGAAACATGTCGCTGGCGAAAACGGCGGCCCTCTGGGCGCGCTGCGCCGCGAAGCGGCGGCCGCTGGACTCGCGGTCACGCCTGCCTTTTTATTCTCGTTGGATGCTAGGGGGGGCGGGGCGCCGCTGGTTGAGCCACGTTTGTTGCCAACACATGTCTTCGCCATCCGAATCTCCGTCTGACCCTGGGTCGGACTCCGTATCCGGACAGCGCGCACTCACACCAGCGGTTTCCGCTGGTGGATCAACGCGGGGCCCCGCTCCGATGGCCCGAAGCACTGCCAGACATGGGCTTGGGTCGTCAATCCCGAAGACCCGCTTCCCCGACGCGCGCTGTTCAACAATGCGTCGACGGTCGGGCGCGCGAATGTTAGACCACCTGCTCGGATGAATCCCTGGGCTCGCAGAATCCGGGACTTTCCGGAATGATTGTGCCCCGTGGTGTGAGTCATTGGCCTTATTTCAAATAGCGGGGGTGTACTTGGGGCCGCAGTAAAGGATCACGCGTAGACTGCAACTCCCACCCCCTCCCCCCGACCCAAGCACGGCAGCTCCCCGGTCAACTCATTAGTCAGGCCCGCCACGAGACGGCGCCCTTCGCAATATTCCACGGCATCTGAGCACTGCGCCGCGCGCGCCAACAACTGGCCAGGGTCGGGGAATATCTCGCGGGGCTTGACCGCGGAGAAATTTGATTGACGACCCAGGCGGTATTCCGCATGGCAAAGCCCGAACTACTTTGATCACCACGGTAATCGCCCCTTTGGAGATCGCGACCATCTACGCCCGCAGGCCGCTCGACCAAATTCGAGCACCCTGCTTGGTGGTGGGCTCCCTGGGAATGCTCGCCGCGCGAGCTTCCAAAGGCCACGGCCATGTTTTCTGTTCATGCGTCCTCGTCGTCCTCGGCCACCTCCTCCTCCCTCTTCACCTGACTGGATCAGGAATAGACCATGATCCTGAACATGAGGAGGTCAGGGATTGAATCTCGATCCTCATCCTCCTGCCGTATCGTCTTCTCGTCTCCCTCTGATCGGATCAGGCTCAGACCCTGATCCTGATCACGAGGCCTGGAATCATATCCCAATCCTGTGCCTTCTCCTGCGCTCGTCTCCTCATCCTCCTCCCTCTCCTCTATCTGACTACGCGGTGACCGAGATGTTGTTAAACTCAGTGTTCTTGACGCAGTCGTAGGCCTCGATCTTGTCGGGCAACAAGATGGTCCCCGAAGTCGGCACCACGGCGACCGTCGAGCTGACCCGGATCGGACTTCCGAGCCTAGGGAGCAGAAAGAGCAGCAAGGGGACGAGAATCCCACCACCCCTCTGGGCGTGTTAGTGGGTGACAGCCAACCCCTATACACTAAGGGCACGATAAAAGGATGCAGGATGTAGTCGCTGTGCGAGCGGGGCGCGGCCAGCGACAGCGGACATGAATGGGCCGAAGGGGAAAGATGCAAAGGTAACCTTGGAAATCTGCTCATCCGTACTATGTGAGCGTTTTTTATTCGGCGTTTCGACAGTGGGAAGCATGGGGGGAGGGGGGGGGTCTGGCCCCGGACCTGTGCTAAGCGCGACTGTTTGCAGCAGTGCGTCCGCTATGGGGGAGGCTCCACCTGCTCGAAACAGGCGCCAAAAACAGCCAAGATCTACTCCAGGGGGGGGGGGGGGACGGGGGAGGGGGGGGCGAGGGCCCGCGCCGATCGGGAAAAACGACTAACAAAAAAACACTATGCGGGTTGACTGTTGGGAGTTTCCTCTCCCATCGTCCCACTTTCCTTTCGGGGAGGGGTCTACCCCTCCCCCCATCCTCTGCCCCCGAGTCTGGACGGGCCGGGCCGCGTGTCGCTGGAGCGTCCAGAGTGGCCTCGGCGAGAAGGCAACGTCACTCACGCAACCAAGGTTTTGGCCACATGTTGGCCTTCTGGGGGAGAGAGGGAGGGGCCCAGCTCCCCTCCTTTGATCGATCTCTTTCGAGATGGCCCCAAGATAGCCCCCGAGGCTCCCATGGGTGCCCCAAAACGGCCCCAATAGGTGCCCAGGAGCCCCCCAAGAGGGCCCCCAAAAGGCTCCCAAGAGACCCCAAGGGGGCCCCCCAGAGGCACCCAAGACGCCGCTAGAGACCTTGGCGAGAAGGTCATAATCATTGACTGTACATAGGTTTTGGCAACATGTTGGCTTCTTGGGGGGGGACTAAGGAGCCCCCCGTCTTTGATCGATCTCCTCCAAGATGGCCTCAAGATGGACCCCGAGGCTCTCAAGGGTTCCCCAAGTGGCACCAGGAGGCCCCCACAGGCCCCTCAGCGGCCCCAAAGATGCCTCCCAAGACACCAAGAGGCCCGAAGAGGCTTCCCCGAGGCACCCAAGACGCGTCAAGAGGCCCCCGGGACCGCCACGAAGATCCCATGAGGCCCCAAGAGGCCGACCAGAAACTCCCGATAGACATCCGACGGAACTCCGAGAAGCATCGAAGGGGCCTCTGGCCTTTTGACTCGCCCTCCTCATTCTCCTCCTCCTCTTCCCCTCCTCCTCCTCTCTGTTCCTCGTCCTTCTCCTCCTCTTTCATCGCAACGCGACGAGGGAGAGACTCCAGAGATTCCTCCTCCTCCTCCTCCTCGCCATCCTCTTCCTCATCCGCCTCATACTCCTCCCAGTCCGCCCTCATCCCTCGTCCCTCCTCCCCCTCCTCCTGGCTTCCACTTCCGCAGCCCTTTAGTCCACTGCGTGCCCCCACCATTCCTGATCAGGACAACTCGCTGGGGCATCGTTTCTGGATGGACTGTTGGGGTTTACGCGAAGCGTCTTAAGTAAAAAGGACTGGGAGGATGAGCAGGACACAGTGTATGGAGGAGGGAAGATGGACGAGCAACTGCAGGATGAGCACGTAGAAGGAAAGGTATAAGATGCAGGATTAAAACATGGTCTCCGCAAATCCCCTGAGGTCTCCACAGGCATCAGCATCTGCAACATGTCCAGAAGCCTCGAGTCTAAATCCTGGAGGGCGAAAAGGAAAGGGGGAGAAGGTTGAGGAACAAGAAAATTATGATTCACTGGCCTCGCGTCGGAGATCTTGGCGATGACGTCGTACGTCGTCGACCAGGACCAGTGAGAGGACCAATCCAAGAGAAAATGACAGGTCGCGTGAATACCCTCGGCCTGGATCGCAACTACGTCGACGTCGATCGATACGGTATCGATGCCCTTGATCCTGAAGCCGAAACAAACCATCGAATGCATGCGGAAGTCGTAGGGCCAGACCTCTGCAGGCATGGAACACGCATTACGTACCCATTCCCAGCAACTTCTGGTATCAAGGAAGCCCAGGGGCCCAAAAAGGCACCTCCCCCCTGGGGCCGAAAACTCAAAAATGCAGCTCCTCGTACTTCACTTCATGGGGACGTGGATACGTCCCTCCTTCTCACCCCCCTCCTCGTCCACCTCACCTCCCTCCATCTCATCGTCCACTGGCTTCCCCCCTCCGCTCTCGTTGATCCTCCCTCCTGCTCCTCCTTCTCTCTCTCACCCTCCTCATCCCTCCTCTCCCCCTCCCCTCCTCCTCAACTATCCATTCATACCTCCTCCGACCTCCTTATGTTCAGGATCCTCTTGTTCTTGCTCCAGCTCCACCTCCCTCCTTGTGATGCGATCTGCGGATCCACTTTCCTCATCGTCCTCCTTCCTACTCCTCTCCTTTTCCTCCCTCTTTAGCTCCACACATACTCAACAAGTTGAGCACTACTCTACTCTCTTCCATGCAGATGCGTGCTCGTGTTTCTGCCTCTCCAGCGCACTGTGTTACCACCCTGAATTCACTGCCTTTGAATACGTGATTTACCATGCAACATGCTTTCAACTTGTTCTCCACATGTTGTTTCCGCTGCAACGTTGGCCCCATTTCAGGATCGGCGCTTTGCTGCCGTCGTTAAGAACAGCAATCTCACCCCAGCGCGGGCCACATTTCTGGGTCCGAGTCCTCTTTCGACGGCGTTTTCGCGCCCCCCGTTTCCCCTCCATCACCTTCCCCTGATTCTCAGCTACTTCCGCTTGTCCTGCTCCTGCTCCTGCTGCTGCTGCTGCTGCTTCTCCTCTTTGGTTCATCGTCCTCCTCCGCATCATCCTGTTGTTCACCCTCCTGCTCGTCGGCCACCTCCTTCCTTTCCATCCCCCTCGCCCTCGTTCTCTGGCATGAAAGACAAAGCCCTAAGGGAGACGTGCGCTGAATACCGGGGCTGTTCTCTGGAACTAACTCCTTCTTCTGAGCAATCGTTTGATCAGTCCCTGGGCCAATTGAGGGCCCAAGGAAACCAAAACCTACGAGAAGGCGCAAGACCCGTTTCCCTTCCCCTAAGAAGAAAAGTCTGTGACCGCGTCCCTCAGAAGACCCCTCCTTCATCAGAACAAGCGAGTCGGCCTACCGGCACCTGCGGCTAGGAGGAGGAGGAGGAGGAAGCACATCGCCTCAGACATCCTCGCATGTCTAAATAGAATTGGCCAAATCGCCTGAGACATCCTCACATGTTTTAATAGACTTGGCCAAATCGCCTGAGACATCCTCATATGTCTTAACAGAATTGGCCAATTCGCCTGAGACATCCACACATTTCGTACGAGAATTGGCCAAATAGCTTGAGACATCCTCACAATTCTTACGAACATTTGCCAAATCGCTTGAGAAAACCTTACAGATCTTAATACAATTGCCCAAATCGCTTGAGACATCAACGCATTTCTTAATAGGATTGGCCAAATCGCTTGAGACGTCGTCGCATTTCCAAATAGAACTTGCCAAATTGCTTGAGACACCCTCACACTTCGTAATAGAATTGGCCAAATCGCTTGAGACGTCCTCACATGTTTTAATAGAATTTGCCAAATCGCCTGAGACATCCTCACATGTCTTAATAGAATTGGCCAAATTGCTTGAGACATCCTCATATTTCTGAATAGAATTGGCCAAATCGCTTGAGGCATCCTCACATTTCTTATTAGAATTGGCAAAATCGCTTGAGACATCCTTACATTTCTTAGTCGAGTAAATTAAATCGCCTGAGACATCCTCACATTTCTTAGCAGAATTTGCCACATCGCTTGAGACATCCTCACATTGCTTAATACTTCTCCTCCTCCTTCCCCCTCTCCCTCCTTCCCCCCCAGCTCGCCTTTTCACAGTCCTGGCAATATTAGGGCAACCTTTCAGTGCTCAGGAGAGTTCCAGCCTGTGCCTGCCGTCCTTTCAGAGCTCAAGCGTTCAGTTTTCAGATAGGATTGGCCAAATCGCTTGAGACATCCTCACATTTCCAAATCGAACTTGCCAAATTGCCCGAGACATCCTCGCAAGTCTGATCAGCATGTGCCAAATCGCCTGAGACATCATCACATTTCTTAACAGACTTGGCCAAATCGCCTGAGACATCCTAATATTTCTTATTAGGATTGGCCACATCGCCTGAGACATCCTCGCAATTCTTATCAGCATTTGCCAAATCGCCTGAGACATTTTCATTTCTTAACAGACTTGGCCAAATCGCCTGAGACATCCTTACACTTCTTAGTAGAATTGGCAAAATTACATCCGACATTGCCAAATCGCCTGAGACAGCCTCACCCTTCTTGATCGAATTAGCCAAATGGCATGAGACATCCTCATATTTCTAAATAGAATTGGCCAACTCGCCTGAGCCATCCTCACATTTCTTTGTAGAATTGGCCAAATCGCCTGAGACATCCTTACATTTCTTAATAGAATTAACTAGCCAAGTCGCCTGAGACATCCTCACATTTCTTAATAGAATTGGCCAAATCGCTTCAGACATCCTCACATTTCTTAATCAAATTGGCCACATCGCCCGAGACATCCTCGCAGTCTCATAAGCATTTGCCAAATCGCCTGAGACATCCTCGCAATTCTTCAGAAAATTGGCCTACTCGTCTACTCGTACTCGTACTCCTATTCGTATTCCTATTCCTACTCCTACTCCTACTCCTATACTCCTACTCCTACTCCAGCTCCTCCTCCCTCTCCTCCTACTCCTACTCCAACTATTACTTCTACTAAGGGAGCCTGACGACTCCTGCGCGGCCCAGGGAGCTTCAGAATAATCCAAGATGGCCGAGAAGTTCCAGAAGAATCCAAGACGGTCCAAGACGTATCGCAAGGGGTTCTCATAGCAGGGCCCTGGAGATGCCTTCAGCAAATGGCCCCTCGCCTCCCCTCAGTGGCCAGGGCCTCTCAGGGCCCAGGGAGCTCTTATTCTCAGAGGCCTTCGGCCGATCCGCCTGACCTCCTCCCCATCGGGGTCCAGGGCCTCTCAGGGCCCAGGGAGCTCTCATTCTCAGAGGCCTTCGGAGGCAGTAGTCCAGGTACTGGCAGGAGTCCAGGTACTCAGAAAGAAGCAGTGACTCCTTATTACCTAACAGCGTTTGCTGATAGGTTTCTAGTAGGGTCAAAAGAAAGCATCATGACTCCTAAGGGGGGTCTGGGCGGGTGCCGGGGAGGAGAACCGAGACCGGGAACAGAGCCGGGCTCGCTTTTCGCCAACAGGCACACACTTCGTGCTCTTCGACCTCCCAGAACTCCATTCCCAGGCCACATTCTGGATGCCCGGAGCCAACTGTAGGCCACGTCGTGCTCTTCGACTTCCCAGGACCCCATTCCCGGGCCACATTTTGGATACCCGGAGCCAACTGTAGGCCACTTCGTGCTCTTGGACTTCCCAGAACACCATTCCTGGGCCACATTTTGAATGCCCGGAGCCAACTGTAGGCCACTTCGTGGTCTTCCACTTCCCAGAACTCCACTCCCGGGCCACTGTTGCTGCTGCTAGTGTAGCTATTGCTATTGCAACTACTTGCAGTGCCACTGCGACTGCCGCTGATGTTGCCACTGCGACTGCCACTGCGAATCCGAATGCCAGGCTGAGGCTGAGGCAGGCTGAGGCTGAGGCCGAGGCCGACGGCAGACTGAGACTGAAGCTAAAGCAGGCTGAGGCAGAGGCAGGCTGAGGCTGAGGCTGATGCTGAGGCAGGCTGAGGCTGAGGCTGAGGCTGATGCAGGCTGAGGCTGAGGCAGGCTGAGCTGAGGCCGAGGCTGAAGGCAGACTGAGGCTGAGGCTGAAGCAGGCTGAGGCTGAGGCTGCAGGCTGAGGCTGAGGCTGAGGCAGGCTGAGGCTGAGGCTGGCTGAGGCTGAGGCAGGCTGAGGCTGAGGCTGAGCAGGCTGAGGCTGAGGCTGAGGCAGGCTGAGGCTGAGGCTGAGGCTGAGGCAGGCTGAGGCTGCAGGCTGAGGCTGAGGCTGAGGCAGGCTGAGGCTGAGGCTGAGGCAGGCTGAGGCTGAGGCAGGCTCTGAGGCAGGCTGAGGCTGAGGCTGGCAGGCTGAGGCTGAGGCAGAGGCAGGCTGAGGCTGAGGCAGGCTGAGGCTGAGGCAGGCTGAGGCTGGCTGAGGCTCATGCAGGCTGAGGCTGAGGCAGGCGGAGGCTGAGGCCGCTGCAGAGGCTGAGGCTGAGGCTGAGCAGGCTGAGGCTGAGGCTGAGGCAGGCTGAGGCTGAGGCTGAGGCAGGCTGGCTGAGGCAGGCTGAGGCTGAGGCTGAGGCTGATGCAGGCTGAGGCTGAGGCAGGCTGAGGCTGAGGCCGAGGCTGAAGGCAGACTGAGGCTGAGGCTGAAGCAGGCTGAGGCTGAGGCTGAGGCAGGCTGAGGCTGAGGCAGGCTGAGGCTGAGGCTGAGGCAGGCTGAGGCTGAGGCTGTGACTGCGACTGCCGTTGCCACTGCGACTGTCATCGCGAATGCGACTACGACTGCGAGAACAGCAGAATTCTACAACTGGATTCCCATCCGAATCTTAAGGGGAATGCTTCCAGATATGCTCCTACACATCGCTGTTAGGTTGCTTTGCCGGGATAATATTTTTTGGTAGAATTGGCCACGTCGCCTAAGACATCCTGGCATTTCTTAGTAGAATTGGCAAACTCGCCTGAGACATCCTCGCATTTCTTAGTAACATTTGCCAGATCGCCTGAAACATCAGTTGTTCCTTGGGCCTCTCAGCCATGTCATGGTTGTCAGGAGTAACTATCTACCATTGGTGTCTTCCGACGATTACGGCGACGACGACCACGACCTGGCTGTCGCGCGGATATTTGTTTTGGCCGGGTGCTAAGATAACGCCACGGTGCGGGGTGGGGGCGATACCCTCGGGTGGACCACACCCTACGACGGCCGAAAAAACGCATTCCTCTAAAGGATTTTCAAGAGAAGCCTCATCGGAAAAAAACAAGCGGGTCAGAACAAAGAGTAAAGAAGGAAGAGGAGGAACTCGCTTGAAACCTCCTCACACATCTTAGTAAAATGGCACAAATCGCTTGAGACATCCTCGCATTTCTTCTTAGAATTAGCCAAATCGCTTGAGACATCCTCACATTGCTCAACAGAATTATCCAAATCGCCTGAGCACCCTCACATTTCTTATTAGAATTGGCCAAATCGCTGGAGACATCCTCACATGTCTTAATAGAATTGGCCAAATCCCCTGAGACATCCTCACATTTCTTCTTAGTCTTCGATCGTATCTTCGTTCGTTTTAGTCGTATCCTCATTCGTAGTCTACGAGGGTCGCTGCTTTG
The DNA here is from genome assembly GCA_963575745.1 of Prorocentrum cordatum. NCBI lineage: Eukaryota > Dinophyceae > Prorocentrales > Prorocentraceae > Prorocentrum > Prorocentrum cordatum. The sequence goes on along the minus strand of CAUYUJ010011492.1, from coordinate 147,955 downwards.
TTCAGAGTACCTCGATTCCATGAGGATCCTGAGAAAAAACAGTGTTTAGTATCCGTATTCTTACAATCAGTCGTATTATGCTTCTCATTAGTCGTATTATTCGTTATGTTTTGCTTCTTATTATTCTTATCTTAGTTCGTATCTTCGTATCTTCGGCGACGACAAGCACGATCTAGCTGTCACACGGATATTTTTTGGCCGGGTGCTAAGATAACGCCACGGTGCGGGGTGGGGGCGATACCCTCGGGTGGACCCCTATGACGGCCGAAACAAACGCATGTCTCTAAAGGATGTTCAATATAAACCTCATCGGAAAAAAACAAGCGGATCAGAACAACGAGTAGAGAAGGAAGAAGAAGAAATCGCTTGAAACATCCTCACACATCTTAGTAAAATTGCACAAATCGCTTGAGACATCCTCACATTTCTTTTTAGAATTAGCCAAATCGCTTGAGACATCCTCACATTGCTTAACAGAATTGTCAAAATCGCCTGAGCACCCTCACAAATCGCCTAGCATCACGGTAACAGTAGCATCGCGGTAGCAGTAACAGTAGCATCACGCCATCAGGTTTCATCGTCATCACGGTAGCAGTAACAGTTACGGTGTCAGCAGTACCTGTGACATCCGCCTTATTAGTATTCTTGTTATTCTTCGCATTTTCATTCGTATTCTGATTCTGATTACAATTCCAATTGGGATGCCATCCGAGGAGGGACGCAGGAATTATTGATGTTCCTTTCAAGTGCGCGGTGCTAATTATATCGCTCCGCGAAAACCCCCCAGAATAATTATTTAATTACGGGGCGGTGCTAATGATAACCCCGGGGGGGTCCTTAATTGCTTCATGAGATGAGGTTAATCCCAGAAAGGTTCGAAGTTCGAAGGTCCGTTCGGAATTCTTCAGCGCTGCCCCCCTCCCCCGTGGCGCGGGGAGAGCGCCAAAGGCGGCGCCGCAAGATCCAAGAACCCTGCGCGAAATGACGAATACTTACGGTTAAGTCGGGCGTGTCCCCCTGCAGGCGGATTCTGTAGGAAAAATAAAAAGTGGTTGAACAATATACAAAAACAAACAAGAACAGTCAAAACATCGCCCCGGACTATTTCCCAACCAGCCTGTGGTGTTGGGTCCTCATTTTGAAGAGACAGCGCCCCGCGTCCCTCCCGTCTCCTCCTCCTCCTCCTCCTCCTCCTCCTATTCCCTCCTCCCTGCTTTTCACCCACCCAGTACAACGTTTCGTGGCCCCATAGGGAGCTCCACCGAAGGCCCCAGTGGCAGGGTTCGCATGGCGGCCCCGCGTTTTTGCGCACCCCTCACACGGTTCATAGGGAGCTCCACCGAAGGCCCCAGTGGCAGGGTTCGCATGGCGGCCCCGCGTCATTTTCGCGCACCCCTCACACGGTTCGTGGCCCCATAGGGATCTCCACCGAAGGACCCAGTGGCAGGGTTCGCATGGCGGCCCCGCGCCATTTTCGCGCACCCCTCACAAGGTTCGTGGCCCCATAAGGAGCTCCACCGAAGGCCCGAGTGGCAGGGTTCGCGTGGGGGTCCCGCTTCATTTTCGCGCACCCCTCACACGGTTCGTGGCCCCATGGGGAGCTCCACCGAAGGCACCAGTGGCAGGTTTCGCATGGCGGCCTCGCCCCATTTGGGCGCACCCCTCACATGGTTCTCCACCGAAGGCCCCAGTGGCAGGGTTCGCATGGCGGCCCCGCGCCATTTTCGCGCACCCCTCACACGGTTCGTGGCCCCATGGGGAGCTCCACCGAAGGCCCCAGTGGCAGGTTTCGCATGGCGGCCTCGCCCCATTTGGGCGCACCCCTCACACTGTTCGTGGCCCCACAGGGAGCTCCACCGAAGGCCCCAGTGGCAGGGTTCGCATGGCGGCCCCGCGCCATTTTCGCGCACCCCTCACACGGTTCGTAGCCCCATTGGGAATTCCGCTTGCGTCGCCCCACCTGCCCTGCGGTTCTCACACTTGCGTATGGTTGGGTCCTTCGCCAGGATACTTTTTTGAGGGTAGTTTTGAATACTCCTCCTGTAGAGGGACACAGCCGACTGAAGTCTATGCAGCGTGCTCCGCTTCGATCCTCTCCGCACCCATGTTGATGCCCCTGGTGGCCGAGGCGTTGGCAGAGGGCACGGTGACGTTCAAGGACCTAGGAGGCCCCGTGCTTGAGCAAGGGCCGACCGTCCCGGCAGTCCTGTGGGCCTACCACGACATGTGTTTGGAACCCAAAAATGTTCCAAGAACAAAAACCAGTTTTGGGGAGCATAAGCCCGATGTGCTAAACCAAGACAGTCCCAGCCAGAACATATTCCAAGTACAGTTCGCTGAAACCACAAAAAGTTATTGGAGCATTGTTTGGTGGGCCTATAGGCGAGCCAGGACGCCTCGCCACTGCTTGACGTGCGAAGCCTGCCCCACAGCCCCACGATTTCTGAGGGGGGAGGTAAGGCTCACTTCGTTCGGGACCTCCCGAGAGAAGTAAACCCCACCGCCCCCTCAGAAATCGTGGGGCGGTTGAGTATCGTTCAACCGATCCCCCTCCCCACCGGCGGCCTGGCGTGGCCTGGGCCCCACTGGCCGATTTACCCCCCTTGATGGGGATGTAGACTGTTCCCTTCGGGTTTCGAGGGGTGTATCCCCGACTGGGATGGTAATTTGGTGGGGGTCTCGAAAGGGATGGGGATGGGGATCGGGATTGGGTTAAACGATACCGAGCGGTGGGGCAGGACTCGCATGGGGCCTCCTAAGGACCCGAGCCACTTGGTGAGCCACTGATCGGTGCCGTTGTCGGGCGCCGGCTCGCCCGGCCCCCCGGGCAGCTCGGCGACGAGCCGGAGGGGTGACGCATGGCCCACCTGGAGACGCAGGCGGGGGACGGGGGGACGGCGACAGCAAGACATGACGTATCGACTACACTTCAGTCGTGCCTGTCCCTGTACAGGAGGAATATTTGAAAATAGTCAAAAAATTGCGCCTTCTGAGAAGCAGGGGTGCTTCTAAGAAGCCTTTCCCCTCCCCCTACCTCCTCTGCGCGTGGACGAAGGAGAGGCGCGTGCCCTGCGAGGTGGAGCAGGACGAGGACAGCGACGACTACAACCAGACCTAGGCCAGAATAACATCCCTCAAGAGCACGAGACCCTCCGCCGGCCAAAACATACAGAACATCCAAGGGGACCCTCCAGCAGGATGCGCCCACACACACATACATACATACATACACACATACGAAGAACACTAGGCTACCCTCCCCGAACCGACCTCGATCTGATGCCTCGGTCCGACTGTCATGCAACCCCCCGTGCGCGCTGCTTGGTTGGAGAGGCGCGTGCGCTGCGAGGTGAAGCAGGACGAGGACAGCGGCGCCTACGACGAGGACAAATACGAGGACGAGGACGACGACGAGGGTCTGCGGCACCAGCCGCCTGGAGAGCGGCCGCGAGAGCAGCGGCGGATCGCAGCGCCCTCGCCCCGAGGGGCATCGCCCGCGGAGGCCCCCCCCCCCCCCCAAGGCCGTCTGGGCCGGCGGTCCCGAAAAGGTCTGCCAAAATGGCTGAGGACGCCCTCTTTCTCTTCCCGCCTCCTCTTCCTATCTCCTCCTCATCCTCCTCCTCCTTCTCTTCCCTCCTCGTCCTCCCACTCCTCCTCCTCCTCCTCCTCCTCCTCCTCCCCTCCTCCTCCTCCCGCCTCCTCTTTCTATCTCCTCCTCATTCTCCTCCTCCTCCCCCTCCTCCTCCTCTCCTCCTCCTCCTCTTCACTCCTCGTCCTCCTCCTCCCCCTCCTCATCCTCTCCCCCTCCTCTTCCCGCCTCCTCTTCCTCCTCCTCCTCCTCCTCCTCCCTCTCGTCCTCCTCCTCCTGCTCCCCCTCCACTCTCCTCCTCTTCCGCCTCCATTTCCTATCTCCTCCTCCTCCTCCTCCTCTTCCCTCCTCGTCCTCCTCCGTTCCTCCTCCTCATCGTCCAATTCCTCTTCCCTCCTCGTATTCCTCCTCCTCCTCGTCCCTTCTCGTCCTCCATAATCTTTCTCCTCCCCCTCCACCTTTTCCCTCTTCGTCGTCCTCCCTCTCCTCATCATCAGCGTCCTCCTCCTCCTCCTCCTCCTCCTCGTCTCTCCTCTTCTATCCTCCTCCTCCTCCTCCTCCTCTTCCCTCCTCGTCCTCTCTCTGCTTTCTCCTCCTCCTTCTCCTGTTCCGTCCTCGTCCTCGTCCTCGTCCTCGTCCTCGTCCTCGTCCTCGTCCTCCCTACTCCTCCCTCGTCCACTCCTCGTCCTCGTCCACTCCTCCTCTTCAGCCTGGGGCCAATGGCCAGGGCTATCTCTGGCAACACACCCGAGAAGAGGAGCAGAGTTGCGGAGGGGGGGCAGTCGTCCAGCCAACCCGGTGTTTTGCTCTGTCTCCATGTTGCCTGTATGTACCTGGGTGACTGGGACGCACAGAAACGTACTAGTACTATCTGTCCAATAGGGTACTGTTGCTCGTAATCGTAGTAGCCGTAAAAGGTTAAAATAATTACTCACTGCGTGGAGCTCCCCATATGTGCATCTCATGTTTTATGTCATGCCATAGCGAGCGTCTGTTCATGAACGCTTGACTATAATAGCGCGTCCACGTGGGCGACAGGGCCGACGAAGACGAGCGAATCCTAATGCGAGTGAGTGAGTATGAGTCAGAATGAGCTTTGAATATGGTTGCATATGAGCCTCCTATTCATTCCCCCTCCTCAAACTGGCCGCGAACGGGCCCGTGAAAACACCCCTGGCGGGTCCCGTCAGGGGTGCGGGGTGCTGAAACCAGCGCCCTGCCTGAGACATCCTCAGAATCTGCCCTGAAAGCCAAGGATGTTGGGCATGAAAACGAACAATCCGCCGAAGACATCTCACAAACTGGGCGCGAACGGGCCCGTGTACTACCCCCTGGCGGTTCATTTTAACAAGGGTGCTGACACCAGCGCCCCGCCTGAGACATCCTCAAAATCTGATCGGAAAGCCAACGATGTCGGGCATGAAAACAAGCAAACCGCCTAAGACATCCCCACACAGTGACCGCGAACGGGCCCGTGTGTGCACCCCTGGCGGCTCCCCTTACGGGTGCTGAAATCAGCGCCCCGCCTGAGACATCTTCAAAATCTGATCCGAAAACCAACGATGTGCATGACAACGAGCAAACCGCCTGAGACATACCCACAAACTGGCCGCGAACGGGCCAAGGAAAACACCCATGGCGGCTCCCTTAGGGGTGCTGGAACCAGCGCCCCGCCTGAGACATCCTCACAGACTGCTCTAAACGCAGACAAGGCCGCCCACCAAAACAGCCCCACCGCCAACGACATCCCCACAAACTGGCCGCGAATGGGCTGGTGAAAACACCCCTGACGGCTCCCCTTAGGGGTGATGAAACCAACGCCCCGCCTGAGACATCCTCACAAACAGTCCTAAACGCAATCGAGTC
>CAUYUJ010011492.1:122500-137500 GCA_963575745.1 Prorocentrum cordatum | reverse complement strand
TAGTAGTAGTAGTAGTAGTAGTAGTAGTAGTAGTAGTAGTAGTAGTAGTAGTAGTAGTAGTAGTAGTAGTAGTAGTAGTAGTAGTAGTAGTAGTAGTAGTAGTCGTAGTAGTGGTATATGTAGTAGTAGCCGTAGTAGTAGTAGTAGTAGTAGTAGTCGTAGTCGTAGTAGTAGTAGTAGTAGTAGTAGTAGTAGTAGTAGTGGTAGCAGTGGAAGAAATAGTGGTAGCAGTAGTCGTAGTAGTGGTCGTAGTAATTGTAGTAACCGTGGGACTATTAGTAGTAGCAGTAATAGTAGTAGTAGTAGTAGTAGTAGTAGTAGTAGTAGTAGTAGCAATAGTAGTAGTAGTAGTAGTAGTAGTAGTAGTAGTAGTAGTAGTAGTGATGGTAATACAGGTAGTAGAAGTAGTAGTAGCAACAGCAGCAGCAGTAGCAACAACAACGACAATATCAGGACTTGTCGTCGTCGTGATCGTAATCCGTAATCGTAGTAAGCAGTAGGATGTAGGATATATAATACGCTACTCCAGATAAGAAGATAGCAACTTCGATTCGTGCATCCCTCTGGCGGAAATGAAGGTCGGCCTCGCCGCCCCTCCACCGACCATCTCTGTCGTGGCCCAAGATGATCGATTCTCAGGCCTGAATTGGGGGATGCTTCATTATCGGGGGCACCGTGTTAACCCCACCGTTTCATAAACAATCTACCTCGACCAGACAACACAACCAGGCGGCGCATCCAACCGAAATCGGCCAGCCAACGAAACCGCCATAACTCGGCCAGCAAACGAAACCTACACAACACGAGTTCAGAGGCGCCAGCGTGGCGACACGGGCGGCAACGATGGCGCAAGCTCGGCAAGGCCACAAGGCGCCCACGAGGCGGCACGGATGGCAACGCGGCGCAACCTCGGCAAACCCACCCAACTACTTTTCAGCGCAAACAAGAAGCCCTGAATCTCAACACTGCATGGGACATTCAAACCTGCAACTAACTCGCAAACAACCGTGCCACCGGACGGGTTCAAAGGCGGCACGTGTTGGCTAGCTCAAACCCTCATGCCACAGCCCTAGCCGAAACCCTCTCGCCCTCAACGTCCGCAAGGCCCGCGGGCCAACCCTATGTAACACAAGACGCTTCCTTGCCCCATACACGACACGTGACGCGCATGGAAGACACACCGCCTCTGGCGGAGGATGCCCAGCACCACATAGGTGGCACCCCAATGCGCTATTGTTCCAAACGCCAAACGCAGGAACGGAGGAGGAGGAGGGGGAAGGAGGGAAGGAGGGGGAGGAGGAGCACCAACATCCCCAAGGAACCCGCAAGCAAGCAACCCTCGAACGCCAGAGAACATCTCAGGACGCCCTGGGATTTGCATGGGAATCGCCAGTTGGCACAAATTAGCGGGGCACGGAAGGCTCCACGAGGGGCCAGGTAACCTAGCAAGCCACAGGAGCCCCATTCGGTGGCAACTCATGGTGGCCTCCCATAGCATCTTATTGGCTCTTGCGAATCGACGTTGATCGACGCCAGATCGACGCTGATCGACGCTACCTCGACGCTAACCGATGCAACATCGGCGCTACCTCATCGACCCCAGACGCCAATCGACGCGAAAGACGGAACCAAGAGGGTATGCCAGGCTCCCATGATCTGCTACCGAAGGCACCCCACGATTCAGTCTCAGGGCATGAGCAGAATTCTCAATGGGCGCCCGAGCGCCCAATGCAATTCAACAGCCTTGACTGCTCGGGGGACCAAAAGGCACCGATGCCGCCACTCCACGGACCTCTCCCAGGGTGCGTCCTGACCAGGATCTCGAAGCGAATCCAGCGGTGGCGACGAGGTCCTCCCAGGAGGCCCGAGAAGTGGAAAACGAAGGGAGGGTAGAGATGTGGGTACCTTTTCCTCCTCTGAACTGCGGTCCGCTGCGTCGGCACTCCACCCGACCGCGCCTGCAGCGTCTGCTCGGCCACGAGGAAGCCCTGCTGGAGCGCCTCTGGCCCGCCGCCGTGGTCGTCTCGGTCGTCGTCGAATTACATGGAGGGGCCCAGGGACAAACAAACACATACACACACATCCCAGGATCCCCCTATACTTTCCCATGCTTTCTCGGCTGGGAGTCGCCAGTAAATTATGTGTGCTGTCCCATATGTTCTTATATTTTCCTGGGAGTCGCCGATCTTTTGCTTCCCCATATTTCCCTGGGTGCCTTTGTTGTTGCTCCCTCTTCCTGGCGCACGGAAGGGCGCCCAGCGCCCCGCCTCTCCCGCGGAGCCCTCCCCGAAGCCCGAGGCCCCGTGGCACGCCAACTGCCAATGGCTTGAGCAGGGACCGACCGTCCCGGCATTCCTATAGTCCTACCACGAAATGTCCTTCAAACCCAAGAGTGCAAAGCAAAAACGATGTTCTTAGAACATAAACCCGATGTGATACAAACAAGACAGACTCCGCAAGAAATGTTCTAAGAACATTTCGTGGAAACCACAGAAGGTTCTTAGAGCATTGTTTGGTAGGGCTACAGGCGAGCCCGGACGCTTCGCCACTGTTTGAATGGCGGCTGCGCCTCGCGGCGGCAAGTCTGCGTCGCGACGCCGCCGGCTTCTCTCGCACGACGCGGGCCGATATGCCCTGGCCGGTCGCGGCTCTTCGACACCGCAGAGGGCTCGATGGCGGCCGCGTCCGAGCCACTGGCGCCGTTCCAAGGCTCCATGGCTCCTCTGGCGATCGAAGATCGGGCTCCCTCAGACTCCAAGGCCAGAGAAAGAGGGCGCGGGGCGGGTACGGTCGGACCTGGGCCAGGTGAACATCCTTCAAGAACAGGAGAGCCTCCGCCGGCCCAAACTGAGAAACCTTCGAGGGTGCCCTCCCACAGGATGCAAAAGAACACCCAACAGACACGAAGAATGTTCGGGTACCCTCCCCGAACCGACCTCGATCTTATACCTCGGTCCGACAGTGCTTGCCCCCGAAGGACAGCGTCGAGACATCGCTGGGACCAGCGGGCCGACAACGAACAAGACCAGACCACCGAACATCTGGGTCTGTGCGCGGGCCGACAGCGACGACGCGAGGGCAGCGAGCGTTGTGGATACCATGACAACGGACACCCTAACAATTCGATCATCGAATACAAAATGTGGTCTGAATTGTTTTTTACACACGTTCTTAAACATGTCCAACATCTCTTTTACATGCTAAATACATGTTTCTACTCATGTGTAAACCTCTGGGAATACTTTGGCAACATGCTTCCACTCCATTGTGGACCGTTACCCCGGGGCCGTAGGCGACCCGAGAAGGGGAGGGCGAGGAGGAGGAGGTGGAGGGGGAGCGGGAGGAGGAGATGGAGGAGGAGGAGGGAGGAGGAGGAGGAGGAGGAGGAGGAGGAGGAGGAGGAAGGAGGAGGAGGAGGAGGAGGGAGGAGGAGGGAGGAGGAGGAGGAGGAGGGAGGAGGGAGGAGGGAGGGGGAGGGGGGAAAAGCTAGGTGCGCTCGCGTCAACATCTGACATCCTACCCCTCCCTCCCATCCCTTCCCATTGAGCTACTTCATTGTCCTCTGACCGAATCGGGCTTCGCATCTGACCCTGTTACCTAAGAGGGAAAGGAGGAGGACGACGGCGCGATGAAAACGAAGACGACGACGACGAAGACGACGACGACGACGACGACGATAACCACGACGACGACGACGACGGCGGCGACGACGACGACGACGACGATGAGGACGACCGGCGACGAAGACGACGACGACGACGCGACCGCGCCGGAGCGGCACCCGCGCCAGCTGCCCGCTGCCGTTACGCGCGTCCCCCACCCGGATCTCAAATTTCTGCAGGGGTGAAAGGAGAGTAGCATTCATATTGGGTAATGGTAGAGTGGGTCCGATGAAAGGAGAGTAGCATTCTGCAGCGGGAGCAACATTCTGAAGGACCGGAAAGACTCGGATTTTCAAAAACATAGATGAAAACCAAACTCCCGGGAATCCTGTGCGGAAAAGGACGCCGCCCAAAAGGGGGGGGGGCTTTCTGCGGCCCCAAAAATCAACGAATCGACACCGGATGTGTAATCACCTCCAATGTTTTTGCCGGGGATCATTTTCTAGATTTGGGGCTTCTTAAAAAGGATCGAAAACGTCGGCGCTGCAGCGGGAGCACGTTTTGGAACAACGAGAGGCGCAGAAATTGGGCCAGCGCTGCAGCGGGAGCACGATTCGGAACGAGCGGGAGCGCGGAAATGAGGCCAGCGCTGCAGCGGGAACACGATTCGGAAGGAGCGGGAGCCCGAAAATTAGGCCAGCGCCTCAGCGAGAGCAGCATTTTAGAAAAAAACACAAGCGAAAACCCAACTCCGGGGAATCCTGTGTGTAAAAAAACAGTACGCGGGGGGGTGCCGAACATCTTCCGGACGCCATCAGGGGAAGTGGGAGAGTAGTATTCATATTGTGTAATTGTGGAGGAGGAGGAGGAGGAGGAGGAGGAGGACGGGTCGCCGAAGCCCTTCGGAGAAACCCTCCACTCAATTGGTCGTCGTCCACCAAGCGAGCGAGTGTGGGCGGCCCGGTGCAGGGCCCAGAGCCCAGCAGGAAGCCCAGCGCCCACCCAGCGGGTCATGACCAGCAGCTTGCGGCGGCGCGAGCGGTAGGCGCTCTAGTGGGCCCCTGGCCCTCCTCCTCCTCCAGCTCCTCCTTCTCCTCCTCCCTCCTCCTCCCTCCTCCTCCTCCTCCTCCTCCTCCTCCTCCTCCTCCCTCCTCCCTCCCCCCTCCCTCTTCCCTCCTCCTCCTCCTCCACCTCCCCTCCTCCCTCCTCCCCCTCCCTCCTCCCTCCTCCCTCCTCCCTCCTCCCTCCTCCATCCTCCCGGGATCGAGGATACTTTGGTTTCCGCGGGCTTTGAGTTTGTGGTGCTAAGTGTGGACATCGCAATCCACGCCATTCGTGGCGATCTGGCCCGGGCTGAAACGATCCAACAGTGGGTCGACCACATACTCGCTAGGAGAGTGCGGTGCTCTGGGGGGGGCCCTCCATGCGAGACATGGAGTGCAGCTCGATGGTTGGAGGGGGCCCCCCCCCCACTTCGGACGACTGACTACATGTGGGGCGTGCCATGGGCGACACCTCGGCAGCATCAGCAACTATGTGTCGGGAGCCAGCTATTACATGCTATGCTACACCTCATGGGAGCCCATCTTAGAGCGGGTACGGCAGCATGGATGGAGCATCCCACGCCGGCTGTCTGGAGAAATGGCGCTCCTACCTCCTTCATGTGGCCGCCAGCGCGCGCTATCGCTTCAGCGCCATGCTCTACCACAGTGGACTTCGACCAAAGCTGTTTCAGAGAGGGCGACCCCAGCACGTTTGGGAGGGCACCGACACGGGTACTTGCCATACGCATGCCATCCATCTACGCAGCACTGCAGGGGAGGTGTCCCCACCCTCCGGATTCCCACTTGGTCCTCCAGGGGAAAACCGACGATGGGGTGTTCCGCACGGCACAGAAAAAGACATATCCAGGCAACATGTGTCGTGCGCTTGCGAAGGGCATAGTGGACGCGTGCACGCGTATTTATGACGAGACGCAGCCGTGTGACGACGATGGTGAATCAGAGGAGCTCCGCTACCAACTTCAACAGCTACACGTCCCATGGGACCCGATCAGGCCTCACGAGGTTGCCCCCGATTACGCATGCCGTACATCGGCCACGAGATCTGATGAGCCTGAGAGGTGGGAAGTTTTTTCCAGAGGCCATCCTCCTCCCCCCTCTCCGCCGCCGCCTCCGCCTTCGTCTTCGCCGCCGCCGCCGTCGCCCCCTCCTTCGCTCGACGATCCTGCGGAGGCCCCTTGGGATCCCCACGAGGCCGAAGAAGAGGCCGCGGGAGCGCTTTTTGGCCATTTCCCGATAGAGAGCGGGACTGCGCCCGCAGCGCCCGCGGAGCAGGCCAGGCAGATGGCTGCCGGCGCCGCCCAGCGCGCCGAGGAGTCCCGCCCACACCTGTCTGTGGTTCCCCCTCCTCCTTCGCCTCCCACCCTCTCCGAGGAGCAATTGGCGCGTATTGCTGCCAATCGTGCCATCGCACGGGAACGGCGTTTACAGCGCATTGCGCCGTGGCGAGGTCAGCTTGAATTCAAGTTTTGATGCTCCCTGTTTTATTGTTTGTCCTGTATTGTTTCCGAGGTAGCATGAGCACAGCTGTAACGCTTAAGCCAACGTGCACCACCACCACCACCTCCCTCCTCCCTCCTCTCGCCTCCTCCTCCCTCCTCCTCCTCCTCCTCCTCCTCCTCCGATGGGCGGGGGGGGGCAACGATTGAGGGGGACTGGCATAGGGGGGCATGCATCGACCTGGAATCGGCGATGCATCGCCCATAGATCGGCGATAGGCCCGCGATAGTGAATCCGCACCTTTCCTGGGCGGGTTGGGGCTCTCAGGCGATTCGGGTCGATGCATCCCCCCCTATGCCTATCCTCCTCTATCGTTGCCCCTGAGGGGGGAGAGGAACCTCGCTGCGCATGCGATCCGTGCCAGGGGCTGGGGCGCCTTCGGCGCGCGGCGACTGTCCGCGGTCGGGGGTCGGTTCGTGGATGGCAGCAGGAGCGTTGCCCTCCCACTCTTGGGCTAGTCACAAAACTCGGAATTCGGCTGCCATCTTGTCCGGCGCACACGTCACCTCCGGCCACCCGATTTTCCCGATCCCCTCTGAACTTCCCGCAGCCTCCGCGTGCTTATGTCTCTGCGCAGAGTGGCCGCGTGCCTCCACCCCACTTCCCTTCTCCCTCTGCCGTTCCTCCTCCTCCTCTTCCTTCTTCCCCATTCCTGTTTCATATAGATACCTCCTCACTGCCTCACTCCGAGGCGGGTCGGATGAGCGGGCCGGGCGTTTCGCCTGAGACCTCCTCACCACGTGTGACTCTGATGTGAAAAAAAGACAGCCACTTCACACATGGAGGGCGGGTCGTTTTCAAAATGTCACTCTCGCCTTCGCGCAGGGCACATTCGTTTTCAACATTTGCGAGAACGTAATGGATGGAGGGCGGGTCGATTTCAAAATGTGGTTCTCGCACCAGTGCCGCGCACCTTCGGCTAAAATATGTGCAAAGAGTTTCACTGATGGAGTGCGGATCGTTTTCAAAAGCACCGCGCAAATTCGTTTCAAAGAATTGCAAGAACTTCGCGGATAGAGGGCGGGCCGTTTTCAAAATCCTCAGCGCGGCGCACATTCGTTTTACAAGACTGCAGGAATTTCACGGATTTATAGCGGGCCGTTTTCAAAGTGTGGTTCTCGCCTGAGCGCCGCGCACAACAGCTTCACGGAGTGAGGGCGGGTCGTTTCCAAAAAGCGGCTCTCCCCTCGGTGCCGCGTGCATCAAGAGCTTCGCGGATAGAGGGCCGACCCTCTCCAAAATGTGGCTCTCGCCAGAACGCCGCGCACATCCGTTTCAAACATCTGCAGACGTTTCACGGGTTATCACGGTTAACATACCAGGAATGGTGTTTTGGAACTGTTCAGGATTGTCAGCACGCACCAGTTACGTTGATTCGCGGTGTTGAAATCCCAGGAATGGCGCTCTGGCACGATTCAGAATCGCCAAGAAGTATAAGTCGTGGCGTTGAAGTCCCCCAGAGCGATGTTTTGGCACGCTTCAAGCTGTTCACACGATTGTCCCCAAACATGGCAACTCCCTCCCTGGAGATGAACCCTATCGGGAGCCTGTGAAGATGGATCTTGGAGGGAGGCTGTCCTTCAACATCGTTGATGAGTTTTGGGTTTACACTGGTCCTCCTCCTCCTTCTCCTCCTCCTCGTTATCTTGCTCGTTGCCTTCCTCCTCCTCCTTCTCCTCCTCCTCCTCCTCCTCCTCCTCCTCCTCCCACTCCTCCCCCTCCCCCTCCCCCTTCCCCTCCCCCCCTCCTCCTCCTCCTCCTCCTCCTCCTCCTCCTCCACCTCCTCCTCCTCTTCCTCCTCCCTCCTCCTCGTTCTCCTCCTCACCGTACTTCTCCTCAACATGCTCCGCCTGCAATTATCTACTCCGTCTCCCGCAGACGGCCGGGGAGTAGCCCTTCCCTCGGCGCACTTTGTCCACCAAGATATTGCATTGTCTTGTCCGCCACCGTGCCTGCGGTGGCGTGGAAGAGTGCCACTGGCTGCCTGGCAGAACTTCTGTAGCCTTCTGAAACGAAGGGGCCCTGGGACACACAAATACATTGACACAAATAACAAGATTCCCAATATTTTCCAATATTTTCTGTGTTTTCGTCATCCCTCCCACTTCCCGTATTTTCCTATATTTTCCAAGGAATCGACGATTCATTGTATCTGTGATTTTTCGCTTTCTGGTACCCCCCCCCCTCCGCCGGAAGCACACAGTTGACTGCACCACCCGTAATTCCAGAAGGCCCCAGAAGGCCCCGGGGCGGCCATGGCGCCTCTATGTGGCCCTCCAAGGCTCCCATGACGGCCTAGGAAGCCCCCAAGACGGTCCAAGAGGGCCCCGAGTCGCTCGAAGACGCCCAAGTGGCCTCAAGATGGCCCGAAAGGCCGAGAGGCATCCAAGAGGCCTCCCAAGAGGCCCCAAGAGGCAACAGTCCTTGATTGTCCTTGGCTTTTGACAGATTTGGGCGTTCTCGCCTTTTCGGATTTCCGACGCTCCAAGACGGCCCACGAGTCCCCCAAGACCACCCCGAGGCGGCCCAAGAGGCCTCCAAGAGGGTCCCAACTCGGCCTACAAGCGCCCCAAGACGGCCCAAGAGGCACCCAAGACTGCCCAAAAGTGCCCCAAGACGGCCCTCAAAGGGGCACAAGAGCTGGAGCGCGAATCAAAAATCCGAGCCTTCCGCCCTAAGGGGCCCCCAGAAGCCCCAAAGGCCCCAAGAGGCCCAAAATGGACCCAAAAGAGGCCCCAACACGCCCCTCAAAAGGCCTCAAAACGGCCTCAACGAGGACCCCGAGAGGTCTCCCACGAGATCCCAACGAACACCCAAAAGGCTCCATACCCACAACCCAGGCCCGGTGGCGGGACTTGCCGCAGGCAGCTTGCTCAAAATCACGACGCCGGGGATCTTGGTGTACAGCTGCACCGATCCTGACCAGGCTCGTCCTGTGTGTGTGTGTGTTTGTGTGAGTGTGTGCGTGTCTGTGTCTGTGTCTGTGTCTGTGTCTGTGTTTGTGTCTGTGTCTGTGTCTGTGTCTGTGTGTCTGTGTGTCTGTGTGTCTGTGTGTCTGTGTGTCTGTGTGTCTGTGTGTCTGTGTGTCTATGTGTCTGTGTGTCTGTGTGTCTGTGTGTGTCTGTGTGTCTGTGTGTCTGTGTGTGCGTGTGTTTGTGTGTGTGTGTGCGCGCGTGCATGTGCGCGTGCGCGTGCGCGTGCGTGTGCGTGTGCGTGTGCGTGTGTTTTGCAACCCGCCCAGGCCTGGAGGGCGCACTGCACCAATTCAAGGGCCCCGGATCGGCCTGGCCAGGATCGGTGCAGGCGTGTAGCTACGAGGCGGGGATCTCCATCTCCAGGCCGAACGCTTTTCCTCTTGGACTAACAATATGCGAAAACCAATGGATCCAATTGGATCCCTTGTCGGGTATGCGACAATATCGTGGATCCTATTTCTGTCTTGCGCGGATCCAATCTCCCGTGTGTGAAAAACCTGTGGAGCCATTTCTTTCCCGGAATTGATTCTATATATATACATATATACACACCAGTGGCACGTGTGTGAAGGGGCGTTTGAAGCAGGAGTGTAATGCAACAGCGAAGTCGCACTCGAGCGCAAGTGGGGTTGCCACACCTTGCGATGTGTGTACCAGAGCCCCCCAGGAAGCCTCAGGAGGCCCGACTTGGATACCAGAAGAGGCTCCAGGAGGCCCCAGGATTGTGAATGTTGTGTGTGTGTGTGTGATGTGTGCTGTGTTGTGCGTGCTTTTTGTGCGTTGTAGGTGTTGTGTGTGTGTGTGTTATGTTTGTCTAGCGTGTGATGTGTTGGGCGTGATTTGTGTCTCTGTGTGTGCATGTAGTTCTGAGGCCCCAGGAGGCCCCAGGAGGCTCCAGGCGGCCTCAGGAGGCCCCAGGAGACCCCAGGAGGCTTCAGGAGGCCCCAAGAGGCTCCAGGAGGCCGCAGGAGGCCCCAGGAAATTTCAGGAGACCCCCAGGAGGCTCCAAGGCGGGGTCTGGGGTACCAGAAGGTTCAGAAAGCCCCAGGAGGCCCCCAGGAAGCTCCCAGGCGGGGTCTGGGGTACCAGAGGGTACGTCGGGGCTCGATTTTGGGAGGGTGTTTCAGGCGAAACCGCCATTCTCTGAGAATCGGTGTCAAAATCATTAAAATTACCATGTGGTTTTGAAGGCTTTATGTTAAAATGTCGAAATGCCCATGTGTGTTTGGACCCTGACGTTCCGATCTGCGTGAGGGGTGCCACCGATGTTCAAAATGTCGAGGATGTCCCTAGCGAAACGGCCAGACAAATCGCGAACGCGGCGCCCCGCGTACGCATTAATCGCCTCTGAGCTCTACTCCCTCGGAGAGGTGCGTATTATACTATTTATATAAATAGATATAAACACAATGCTATTAATAATAACCAATACTACTAATAATGATGAGGATGCTAAAATAATAGCAATAATAATACTAATGATGATAATAATAATAATAATAAAGATCATTATTATTATTATTATCATTATCATCCCGGACCCAGGGGAAACGGGATCCGCGGGGCACCGCAGGCGACGCATCATGCTATCCACGGAACTGTGGATATCCTGGCCAAAGCTATGATTCTACAGGGGAAGGGGGGTCTCCCCAGGACGGAGAGAAGGAGGAGGGAGGAGGCACGAGGAGGGGGAAGAAGGGGAGAAGGGACGGGAGGAGGGAAGAAAGAAGAGAAACAATCAGGGAGGAGGGGGGGAGGGAGAAAGCGGAGGAAAAGGAGGGAGGAGGGAGGCGCAAGGAGGAAAGATGAGGGAGGAGGAGGTGGGGGGACGAGGGAAGAGGTGGGGGGAGGACGGCAGAGGGAGGACGGGGAGCATGAGGAGCGGGCCTGACCATCTCCCAGAAATCCTCCCATAACATAAGGCTGCTCGAACGCCACAACGGTCCCGGCCAACTCCCGCATCTCCTCCACTAACATATGGCACGCCCCAAGCCGACGGGAGCGCTACATGTATCCGCTCACCTGAACGGCACGTCGCTTCCGACATTTGGGGCTCAAGAGGAAAATCTTTCGGTCTGCGTAAGTATCAATATCCACCGCCTGGGAACCGACGTCCTGATGCCCCAGTGGGCAGTGGACATGGCTCTATTTTTTGGCGGCGAGCGAGGGGGAAGTGAGAAGGAGAAGGCCTTCTCACTCAGAATGCGGCAGCACTTCTCAGAAGCCCTCGCGCCCTCTGAGAAGTCTGTCTGCCTTCGGGGGGGGCTTCGGAAACTTCTCGGAAGGCCAGGGGACTTCCGAGCCTTCTGAGAAGGCCCGCCCCTTCTCACTACGGGGCGTGAAAACGACCACAGCCACTGCTTTTCTTTTGTTGCCGCCTTCCAGCCCGCAGAAACAAAGCAGTGATTGTGGTCATTTTCGTTGAGCTTGGCACCAGGGAACTGACCACAACCACTGCTTCTTTTTCGGCCGGCTGGAAGGCGGAGCAAACAAGAAACAATGGCTGTGGTAATTTTTCCGTCCCGCGCTCACTCCCCCCCCCCCTCGCTCGCCGCCGAATTTTAGCCCGCTCTCCCAGGACTAGCTCCTCTCGGGCGGCCAGGGCGGAGGGGGCAGGCCGCGGGACGGCCGCAGCACCTTCGGATCGGAAGAGGAGGATGGAGGAAGGGAGGAGGAGGAGGAGGAGGAGGAGGAGGAGGAGGAGGAGGAGGAGGAGGGGGAGCAGGAGGAGGAGGAGGAGGAGGAGGAGGAAGGAGGAATAGGAGGAGGAGGAGGAATAGGAGAAGGAGGGGGGGGGGGAGGAGGAGGAGGAAGGGGCGGGGGTCAATGCAATCGGGGGCCGGTCGGAGCGCCGCATCCCTGCAGGATCCTGCAGGGCCGGGGTCTTCGGCGCAGGGGCGAAGCCAAGCCACGCCCGGCGGGCGTCGGGGGCACGGCGGGCCTCCGCGAGCGCGAGGGGCGGCGAGCGGGCGCCTCTGGGCCTCGGGAGCGCACGGGGCTGGACACAGGCCGATGACCAGTGCCTTACAGCGCAAGTGAGACACCCTGCATGCAAGCAGAGCACTGCGTCGGGAACGATACAGAATCGATATTGCCACTTTGTTTGCATTCGGGGGACGTGGCCGCTAAAGGCGGACAGTGCACGTCCTTCGCACCGTGCGCCAGACGGCGCACCGTTGCAGGCGGCCCAAGTTTATAGCTGCGGGGTGAAACTATCTTACGTCGGCGTCCTCCGTCTGGCCAAAAGTCGTGGTTCGTCGCGGGGGGGAGGCGGAGGGCGAGGACGAAGCAACGTGGAATAGTGGGTCAGGCACAGATGGATCCACGGGAGAGAGGTGCAGTAGAAATTGCACCAGCTGGTGCCTGGATGCAGTGGCTTGCGCGTTTGATGCGATAATCGCGCGTGGATGCTCTTGCGCACAAGTTTCGCAATTGCAATACAGTCGAGGCGTAACTTCGACTTCCCATCGAAAGCTCAAGGAAAGCCTTGAGCAAGCTGTGAAACTATCAAGGAACACAGAACCCCTCCCCGACGAAAGGGTTCTTCCTTCAGCGCCCCGACTGTACACCCCCCCGCTTCTGAGAAGCCTTCCCCCCTCCCCCTGTTATACCTCATCTGTGCGTGGCTGAGTGCTGTCCTAAGGAGGAGGAGGAGGAGGAGGAGGAGGAAGAGGAGAAGGAAGAGGAGGAGGAGGAGGAGGAAGAGAGGACGAGGAGGAGGAGGAGAAGGAGGAGGAGGAGGAGGAGGAAGAGGAGGAAGAGAGGAGGTGGAGGAGGAGGAGGAGGAGGAGGAGGAGGAGGAGGGAGGAGGAGGCTTCAGCGCCCCGACTGTAAAATCTTGCCCGTCCAGCAACGAATGCCCCCCCCCCCCCAGCTGTCGCGTGCTGTGGCGCGCAGCGGGCCGAGGCGGAGCTCCGGGTGGGCGACGGCACCCTCTGGCAGACGCCGGCGCGGTAGGGCCCCGACCGGGGGCGACATGCCGCCAGGGCACCTCGGATACAGCCGGGGCGTTGACCGAAGGAACCCGAAATAAGGAACAAAACCCCGTTTTTCCATAAGTCAAATCTCGATGTCCCATCGAATACCTAGGGACAACCTAAGAAAAACTCAACAACAATCGAGGGACATGGTGCCCCTCCCGACGGAAGGAGTTCCTTCGTCAGCGCCCCGACTACTACACGGCACCGCACCACCAGAAGAGACAAACATCGCGAATCTCAGAGGGCAGGTCCCGAGGAGGAGGGAGGACGGGGAGGAGGAAGAGGAAAACCGCGACAATCCCCCCCCCACCCGTGAAAACCCCCCTTAACAACCCCTTCAGACGGGAAGATTTTGGGAGGGAGCTTTCCCGGACCCAGGGGGGGAGGTTTGGGGGTGTTTCGGGGGGGCTCCGGGGCTCCAGCTATGGTCAACCGCCCCTTGATTCTCTATTTCTTTAAACAAATGAACTCGACCCTCCCAAGGTCCCGGCAAGGTCGGGCCAGAGATGCCGGAGTTCTGTTTCGGAGTCCAAGAGGGCTCCAGATCGGTCCAAGAGGGCCCCGAGAAGCTTTCTAGACGGTCCAAGAGAGGCCCGAGACGGCCAAAGATCGCCCGAAGACGCCCCAGATGGCCCCAAGACAGCCCAAGAGGCCTCCAAGACGCTCCAAGGGCCTTCCAAGAGGCCTCCGAAGAGGGCCCCAAGTTGCCAAAATCGTTGATTTTCATTTGTTTTTTTCTAGGTTTTTTTTTTTTGCGTTCTGGCCTTTTCGCTTCCAGACGCTCCAAGAGGGCCCAAGAGGCCTTCAAGACTGCTCCAAGACGGCCCACGAGGCACCCAAGACGGCCCCGGAGCGGCCCAAGAGCGCCCCCCAGACGGCCCAAGTGCTGCCCAAGGCGGACCAAGAGGCCCCAAGACGGGCCCAAGAGGGGCTCAAGAAGGGAACCGAGAACTGAAAAATCGAGCCCTCCGCCCCAGAAGGCGCCCAGGACCCCGAAAGAGGCCCCAAGAGACTCTCCAAGACACCCCCAAGACGCCCCAATAAGCTCCCGTGAGGCCCCAAGAGGACCAACAACGTCAGGCCCCAGGCCCCAAGAGGACCAACAAATACCGCCAAGAGCCCGCCGAAAGCCCCCCAAGAGACCGTCACGAGAGCTCAGGAGGCCCCCTGGAGGCCTCCCGAGTTCTCCAAGAGGCCTAAAAAGAGGCGCCAAGAGGCCGCAAACGGCCCCACCGAGGCTCCAAGAGGCCACGAACGCGCAAGCAAACGCATGCGATGGCACAATACGGGCCGGCGGAATGAGCGAAACGATTAAATAAACTCGACTCCCCCTCGGGATTATCCGCCCATTTTTCGTGTTGAAATTTACGCCGGATTCAGCCCCATCGTCCATCCGAAATATGAACTCGTACCATCCCAACCGAGCCGATGTCGCCCACCCGCCATCCTCCACAACAAGTATGATGCGCGCGCACTCGTTGATCACAAATCATCCGTTTTCAACCATTCCCTTGCACCAGATGGGGCGAAGTGCACACGCGCGCGTTGTCGCGCGCGCGTCGAACTGCTTCCAAAACCTTCGGCTTCGTAAGGATGTCACAATCGGATTCCCGAAACACCGTTTAAAAAAATATGGTTTGGCAGCACGGCTCTGCAAAAAACTTGCGCGCGCGCTCTTGCTAAATGTTGGGGAAAAACGCTGGTTTTTCAGCATGATCATGTACTGCGTTTCGCGCGCGCATGTCGGAAACGTTCAAAAGCCCTTGCGCGCGTGCCGTCGCGAGAATCTTTGGCCAAAACACAGGACGAAGTGCACACGCGCCCGCCGTCGTGCGCGCAGGCCGAAATCCGCCAAAAACCTTCGGTTTGGAAGCAAATTCAA
>CAUYUJ010011492.1:82500-117500 GCA_963575745.1 Prorocentrum cordatum | reverse complement strand
CTGGAGGGCGCATGTCCGCACAATTGATGCATCTGGGTATACTCTTGTCAATCTCATCACGTTTGCCAGGTTGCAATTCTACCCAAGTTGCCCGCCGCGTCTCCGATGCCCAGCTGAAGTCCCGCGCAACTCAGAAACAGCATGCGCCGCGCAGAACGCGGACAATGCATTGCGTCTCCTTCTAACTCCACCCTGCCTAAAATAAAGTCGTCGGCGATGCAAAGACCAAGGCGTCGCATTGAGTGAGCCGCGGCCATCGCTTCGCGCGCACTAAAGCCGGGGGCGCCACGCATGGGAAATCCACCCCAAGCAATCTTCGACGGCCCCATCCAAAGAGCCCCCGCAACAAACAAATCCGCCCACGAGCTCTTCAAGAGCTGTGCAAAGCTGCAAAGCGCCATCCAGACTGCGACGCGCGCATTTTCCAGTCGGTCGCACTTGAGCTCCAACGTCGATCGCGAGCCGCCGAGCTCACAACCACGTCCTGCAAGAGCATCGGCCTCTGAGGTATGGCCCCTATGCTCGCGATGGTAAAATTCACCGCGCGCCTCACGTGGCAGCAGCATGAGAATCCAACGCTGGGAGACAACAGTCTGCGCGCGTCGCGGCGGCCGTCTGGCGCGGCCTGCACTGGGCGCGCCACCGCCCTTGAAGCCAATGAGTGACGCTCATGTGCCGTCACGCGCGGCTGCCAAACGCAGCGCGCGCGGTCGGCGCAGCACTGCGGGAAACTGTCCACGGACTGACCTGCCCTGGTCGTTTCCGCCAGGGCCCCGCTCTAACCTGGCGCCCTGTCGGGCGCGCCGGTCTCCCAGCTCCGCCGGCTCAGGTTCGCATGAAGCTTTTGCGACAAACTCCCCTGTTTCCGACGTTGCCAATCCTTCGGATCACGAGCGCGCGTTTTCCATTGTACCCCGCAAGCAAACAGGCAAACCCTGCCCCGGCGCGCGCGGCGGCCCGATCTGGAACGTATCCAAACGCGTGATTCACGATGCCCCATCCACACCAAGGGCCCGCACAAGCCCCCACCGTTCCGAATCTTTCCAGACAGCGCAAGCAGGCGAGACCTGCGCGGTAAATTGCTATGGACTATGGATAAGATTCAAACTACCACGCGCCCAGCGACGCTGGCCCAATGCGATTGTGAACAGGCGCCCCCTGCCAAGTTGGCGGCGAACTTGCCAAACGCTGCGAGTCGCCCGCCGAGCCCGAAGAGAGCGCCCCTCGCCCTCCCGCCGGCGCCCCCTCTGCGTCCACCCCGAGATTGCATTCTCCCATGACTAGCGTCATGCGTGCAAGTCCCTGCAGAGAAGCCACCCTGACGCATCGCGGGCTGCGAGCTTCTGAACGTGGATGCGCACGCAAAGGTAGCGCGACGACCTTGCCCAAGAAGCTGCCGACGCCTCGGCTAACCGGCGCCTCGCGGCAGCTGCGTGATTGGGGCGGGGGGCCAGCGGGTTCCCCGAGGCCCCCCTCTGTAGCGCGCTCTCAACATGACGATCCAATCTGTCTACGCGGGACAACGACATCCAGTTGGTCAGCGCGGGCATCCGCGCGCGAAAGCATCAGCGACCAGGAGCTCCTAGGGGAGCAATTCAATATGATCTCCTGGGTCTGGTTCGTTGATCCGCCGACGACGCGCGCGATGTCTGCCCGAACTGCGTGGCCAAGAAGAAAAACAGCGAGCGGGCGAACCGCGCCAAGGCCCGCGCCCGACCACCCAGCGACGCACTCCCCGATTATCAGCCGCGCGACAAAGTATATTTATATGTATATGTATATGTATATATATATAATAATAAAAAACAAAAAAAACAGCGGCGATTCGACCCCGCTCTGCCAAGCGGCTGCGTTGGGCGGGGCACGTTTCAAGTGGGCAGGCCCCCTGGAGACACCTCGTGCGTCAATGCCACCGGATCTGCAACAGCGCATAAGGCAAAATGTGAAAGAACGCCCCAGAACTGCATGGCCTCCAGATACGCGCGGGGTTAGACGCAATCGAAAGCCAAATTGACATCCGCACTCAGAATGCACGGGGCCACCTTCCCCCCCCGCACATGGCCCGCCATTCCAAAACTCTGCGTAGGCGTGGATATCTGCAGACGCAAATGCCCCTCGACATAGACGGAATCAAGACTGCACGATACCATGGTCCACGCCGAGAATGCGGAGCGCACTGTCTCACCGGCTCGACCGAGCGGGCCGCAATCAACTTGGCAGCGACAGCCATGCGCGAAATGCCGCGGAACTCGTCCAGGACATCTGGCCTCCTACATTTGCGATCAGTGTGATCGCGATGCGTCTCCAGCTGCTCGACTCTGTCTGCAGTACTTCGGGATATCGCTTGCGGGGCGCCCTATGAAAGGCAGCAGCCTCCACCTGCGCTCTTTCCTGTCTTGAGTTTGATGCGCCATGCTAAATGCGCGCGCGTGTGCGAAATGCTATGGAGGCGGGCCCTGCTCGTCAACGCGTGCATTCACTGCAACGCTCTGCGCAGTAACGATCACAAGAAACAACATGTCCGACGTGAAATAGGAAACGGAATGCCGCCATGAACGGAACTTCTCCAAGACGCGTTGCGCCGCCCGCGTTCTCGCTTGCGCCTTGCGCGATTCCAAGCGTCGCTCCCGCAGCGCCGAAGCAGCTCGCCATCTCCGCAACGCGCGTCGCTCCATTCGTCGCCCGTGCAATCAATCGTTTCTGGGCCGCCGACGACCTTCAGCGCCTCCGGTTTTGCCTCGGCCTCGCGTCTCCTGGAAGATGCGGCGGAGAACTGCGCGCTCAACGCGTGGTTCTCCGCTGCTGCCGACGCGTCGCAGTAGCGCGCGCAAGAACCTCTGTCCCCATCCGAAAGTCCCGCACTAGTCGTGACAGTCGTGACTCCTGCAAGAAAAGCATTCGGGCCTCGCGCAGCCAATCGGGCACGCCCTGCTATATTCTCCCGCCTCCGACCCCCAAGCTGCAGACATAAACGGATCACGTAGAGAACCGCGGATCAGATGATCAGACATGCCCAAACGCTCGGGGCCAATCCTTCCTGCGCACTCGCACGACCGAGATGCCAGCGCATAGTCGATCCGGCTGCCCGAATTTCTCGCTTCCCCCACAGATGCGCCCGCGCATGGCACGTGCCCCAGTCCTCGCGGAAAGCGCTTATGGCACGGACCCTCAAACGCTCTATCATCGCGAAGACTGCCTCCATCCTTTCGACGCATTGCTTCCCCCGCCGCCTACGCAAAGCACGAGATCCAGTAAGACTCCCGATGTCTGCGCCCAACGCCACTTGCAAGTCTCCCCGAATATGAAATGCCCCAGTCCTCCTTGGCGCACTGACTCTGCCAGAGCAGAAGAAGAAGCCAAATGCGTCACGATGGCATCCAAAGGTCTCGATGCATCCAGCAAGTCGGCGGCAATAGTTCCCACGTCTCCCGAAAGTGCTCCACGATGGTGGAAGTATGGATCCGCATGCGAAGCCCGCGCGCTTCCCCTTCGCTTACGCGGTGCGAGGACGGCAGAGAGACAGGAACCCCACCGAAGGAGAGGCCCCAGCCCGCAAGCTCGGCTGAGGTCCTACCTGGCGGATTTTGGATGGGCGACAAATGAATAATCGTCAAAAAGATACTCACACATTGATTTTTTGTTTAAAAATATACCGTCCCCTGACTATTTCTATACCATTTTTGGAACATTCGCTCCGTAGATGCACATGCCCGACTGAAGCTCGGCCTCCGACGGCCGGAACGGCCACTCCTGAACCGTCGAGACGCGCCCGAAAAATGCATCGACGTCGTGCGTGCGAGGCGGGGATTCATCCACATCCACCGCCTG
Source organism: Prorocentrum cordatum (assembly GCA_963575745.1). Taxonomy (NCBI): domain Eukaryota; class Dinophyceae; order Prorocentrales; family Prorocentraceae; genus Prorocentrum; species Prorocentrum cordatum. Next base: position 113,672 of record CAUYUJ010011492.1, on the reverse strand, counting down.
AGAACGGACGTCATGGCGCGCAAACGGGCGGTGGACATGGATGCAGTCTGGACTCCGGGGGCCCGAACATATCCATGGCTGTCGCCTGCCGAGGTCTCCGAAAATCATACACCGGACGGTGGTCATGTGCAAACTCCCGCCTCGGAGTGCAAGGTACGCCGACTTGACGCATTCCAATTTTCTCATGATATACGTTGAAGGTGCCGGCCCCGGAAGCATGCGCTCCCAGGGGCTTTGCAAAAAAAACACTGGATTGCAAAAAAACCCTGGATTGCAAGGATTGAAAAAAACCTGGTTGTTTTGCAATCCTGGGTTTTTTTTTGCAATCCTGTTTTTTTTGCAATCCTGGGTTTTTTTGTTGTTGCAATCCTTCGTTGCAATCCTTCGTTTTTTCCAATCCTTGCAATCCTCCGTGGCCCCAGCGCCTCCGCTCCCACCTCCCCTGCTCCTGCCTACTCGACTGGCCAGCGACCAGCCCAAGAGGTGCGCCTCAGCCAGCTCAAGCTTGAGCTTGTTGACGTGGTCCTCGTAAGCCGCGTCGCCGGAAAGCTCCCACGTGACCGAGCCCGCCGATTTGTAGCGGGGTCCTTCTTGTAGTGCTCCTCTTGGATCCTCAAAGCTTCACTCCCGTGGTTGATGACCAGTTTTCTCCATAGTGGGGGTTCCACGATCACCGTCGGCGCTGAGCCACTGTGGAATTCGAAGCTGTTGTCCCTGACAAAGAGATTCTGGAGCTTCTGTGCGAGATCCCGCGCGTGGCTGTTCTCGCGGACGTTCCCTTGGGCCTTCACGTTCAAGACAATACACAACGTCATGACCCTCGCGTTCAAAGCTTTCGTCAAGGAGGCATCCACAAGAGCCTGGTCTTCCCCCGGAGCCTCATAGAGCTTCTGCAATCATTGCGTGGCCTCCTGCTTGGTGTTCCCTTTCGTCTGTTTTTCACCCCATTTGCAAATGCATTTGGACTCGATGTTCGTAGATAAAACACCGTGCTGACCCCACGAAACCCACAGACTGCATTTGACGACCCTCCAGCTCCAGACGCTCCTCTACCCTGTTCCTGGTTCTTCTTGTCCGTCCTCTCCCTCAAGACCCTGATCTCCTCTTCCTGGGTGTTCACCTGCTTTCGAACAGGCTGGATGTCACCTTTGACTGTGTTCAGCTTCTGGCGTAATGGAGCCTGAGAGTCAACCATCATGCCACTCATTACTCACAGAAGACGCTGATGTAAATCGTCCAACCCCTGCTCATGGGCATGACGCTCGGCAGAAACTGCATCGTCGAATTCTTCAATCTGCCAGAGCTTGTTTCCCCCACCGTGCTCACTTCCTACTCCCACCATCCCTGCTGGAACAGCAGCAGTGGAAGCAGGAGAGGGAATCGAATCGATGGACGTGATAGCGAGAGAACTTCGGTTCCTTGTGTGCACCCCCGTACTTGAGCCCTCCACTTGAGCCCGCATCCTCTTCTCGTCTTCCTCCCCCTCCTCCTCCTGCTCACCCTCATCCGTCTGCTCTCCTCCTACTCTGTTGTAGCTGTTTGACGACTTGGTGCAATAGTGGTCAGCGCGAAACCTCTCGAGGTCTCCCCAGACCCTCAGATTCCAATGTCGTGAAGCATGTTGACTGGTCTTTGCGCCCGAATTCCGAGCTTGGGAGCTTAACACATCGATACAAATCCAGAAATGCAGCAGAGAAATGGGGTCGACGGTTTCAATGTTTTTGTTCGCTGTGTTGCCATTTCTCACGTCACTCCCTCCGTCTGGTCCTTTTTCTTCTCTTCCTCCTCCTCCTGGTTACACTGTTCTTCTCCTCCTCGTTCTCCTTCTCTGGTTCTCCTCCTCCTTCTCCTCCTCCTGCTCGTCGTCGTTACACTTTTACTCCTCCCCCTCCTCCTCCCCGCGCTTCCCTATTTTCCGTCTCCACCTTCGTGCTCGAGTGCACCGAGACAGGGCCCCTCACTCATTTCTTCCCTCCTCCTTCTCATCCTCTCCCTCTGGTGCAGGGTGCAGGGTTCCGCAGAGCCGAGTAGGCGTCGGGAACGCTTCGGACCGAGTCCGAGGGACAACTGCTGGCTGGTGTCGCCGCCATCCTCTTCATGACCTTGTTGCTTGCTGTATTAGTTTGGATGAACGTTTGTCGACGTCGCGGGCCTGGCCAGGTGGCATGCGACAACAAGGGCTCCCAAAGAGTTCTTGGGGCCGCAAGGTTCGGAATGCATGCGCTCAGCGTCGTGGGTGGAGACGAGCATCGGTTGACCTCCGCCCTGGAGAGAGATCGGGGATCTCCTGATCCGGGTCAATCCAAACCCAGGTCATCCAAACCTTGCAGAATTCTGCAAGACCCTGCAAGATCCTGCACCCAAACCCAAGTCAACGCGAAGAATCCTGCAATATCCTGCAGGACCCTGCACCCAAACCCGGGTCAATGCGACCCTGGCCCTGCAGGATCCTGCAAGATCAGGCGCTCTGGCTGACCCCCGTTTACATTGACCCTCGTCTCTTGTGCCCCGAAGAGAGACAGCGGGGCTGCTCGAGGAAGTGGAAATCTGGTGCATGTGGTTTCACTCGAAGTGTCTGCACCGATCCACGGCACGGCTGGTGAACTCCTGACTGACCCTACGGTTAGGTCGGGCGTGTCCTCCTACAGTGGAATATTGGACGACAAATAAAACACATGCCAACTATATATACATAAATGTCAAATCAAAAAAACGCAAAATCGTCCACATAATACTACTTTATTGGAATACTCCTCCTGTAGAGGGACAGGCCCGACTTAACCCTACGGGGCTTCTCCTCCTCCGCTTGCAATCACAGAAGAGGTCTCACGGAAACGCAAGCTCGCATGCCCCCTCTGTGCTGCGCCGAGGCCGCGACCGCCAGCCGGACCCTCCTCGCCACCACCACGGAATAAGAGCGAGGGCATACCTCCCCCTCGCCAGGTTGGATTGCGGCCTCTTGAAGCCGGTTCGGCAACGATCAGCAGCAAAAGAGTAGTCCCGGAAGACAGAAAGTACCAGGATTCGGGATGTCGTGGCCCCCTGGGCCATCCTGAACGATCAGCAGCAAAAGAGTAGTCCCGGAAGACAGAACGTACCAGGATTCGGGACGTCCAAGGGCCCCCGTCGTGAAAGAGCTACGAGGCCGGAGTGCGTTGCGTGATGCGCTGCGTTGGGTCGGGCCACGTCAGCACGGAGTCGGACTCTTCTAGGGTCGGCAGCGCCATGATGCGCAAAAACCAAATGATGAACACTTCGGGCCGCATCGAGATCGTCGGGGGCCGGATCGGGGCGAGCGAAGAGAAACGGGCCCTGCATCGTTCACCAGCGGCATACAATCACGTACTGCGGCGCGGGTTCGTGTCGTGCCGACCCGGGCGTTGGTTCCTGACATCGCGGGGATCGTTCAACCCTAAACGATCGGCCGCTCACGACACGTCAAATCGTCCATCATCGACCGACTCTGGGTCGCGGGCGGCAATAACGTTGAACGCAGGCAGCGGGGTCGCCAGCAGTCGACACGATGCGAATCTATCGTACCAGAGGACACCTGGCCGCTCCAACAAACGATCCAGTGGGGGCCCGACCACAAGAAACCTTCCACAAGAAACCCAAACCCTGGGACCCCATGACGTCCATGGATTTTTGGTGTGGGGACGTCGCGCTCTCCATAGCAAAACCATCGAAACCCAAGAAACCCAGGGCACCCTGGAGGCGAGCAAGGTGTTTCTTGGCATGGGTCTCCACTGGACCGTACCAAAGGACCCCTGGTCGCTCCAACGAGCGACACAACCTCCCCGGCCTCGTCGCTCCACGTCCCCGATCGCGCGGGAGCCTGCCGTGGGAACGGGGGGCGCGCCTTCTGCATGTCTCTCGCCAGGGACTCGTGCCGCGTCATCTCGGAGGAGACCTGCTCGAAATTCCTGTTGACCTCTAGGATTTTCGGGTGTTGCTAGAAGTGCCCCTGACCAAGGTGCCCCCAGCTTTCGTTCAATTTTCGAGCCTCTGGTGCCCTCTAGGCCTCGTGAGGGGTGCGCTGGAGGCCGAAGGGGCCTCCTTGGAACTCCTGGGGGCACCATGGGCCAGGGGCACTTCTAGCAACACCCGAGATTTGGATCGCAAGCGCAGGGCGGCCGCAAGAATGCCCCAAGAGACTCCGCGATGACCCTCAGAGAGCCTCAAGATGGCTCCAGGAGACCTCCGAGAACACGTTTTCCGGGGCGGCTGTTGCACTGCACTCTTCTACGCTTCCCCGATCAGGGCAACTCGCCTGGCGATCTGTTTCTGGATGGGCTGGTGGGCATGCGCGAAGCGTCAAGCATTCCTGCAGACCTCCAAGATTTTGATCACAAAAGCGCAGCTACGCACACGATGGCTCGTGTGGCTTGCAGTGGCTGTGCAAGGATGGGGGGCAGCAGACGCGGACCAAGAGAGAGAAGGGGAAGTCTGGCCGAAGATTGGCAGGAGGAGAAGGAGGATGAGGACCAGTGGAAACCCAAGAGTCATCAACGATGTTGGAATTAACCCTCCCTCCAAGCTCTCTCTTCATAGGCCCCTACAACGGATCATTTCCATTGAGGGCACTGCCTCGCTGGAAGACAACAGTTTGAATATCCTGAAGCGTGCCAGAACATTGTTATCGGGATTTCAACGCCACGTATCGCCCTGACTGCTGCATCATGACGATCCAGAATCGTGCCATAATGCCATTTCTGGGACTTCAACACAGCGAATTAAAATTACTGCTGCGCCTGCATAATCCTGAACCCTTCCAAACAACATTTCTGGTACGCTGATCAAGGGAATACATGAAACTCTTGCGAATTTAAAAAAACGAATGTACGCGGCGCTGAGGCGAGAGCCACATTTTGAAAAGGAACCACCCTCAAGATGTGAAACTCTGGCATGGCTGTTTTATGTTATGTCTCCTATATATATGTATAACGAATGTGCGCGGCACTAAGGTGAGAGCCGCACTTTGAAAAAGAACCGCCCTCAATACGTGAACTTCCTGCAAAACATGAATGTGCGCGGCGCTAAAGCGAGAACCACATGTTGAAAAAGAACCGCCCTCAACCCGTGAAACTCTTGCAATTTGTTAAAACGAATGTGAACAGCACTAAGGCGAGAACCACATGTTGGAAACGGCCCGCCCTCAATCCGTGAAACTCTTGAAAATGTGCAAAACGAATGTGAGCGGCGCTAAGGCGAGAACCACATTCTGAAAACCACCCGCCCTCAATCAGCTAAGCTCTTGCCAATTGTTGAAAACGAATGTGCGCGGCGCTCAGGAGAGAGCCACATGTTGAAAACCGCCCGACCTCTATTTGTGAAACTGTTGTCACTTTTGAAGCTTCAGAATCATAAATGGTGGAGAAGTCTCAGGCGAAACGCCCGGCCCCCCCTAAAAACTGGCCTCTGGGCGCGACAGGGAGGAGTGATCTATAAGGAGAAAGAATGGAGGAGGAAGAGGAGGAGGCGGGAGGGGAGGGGGAGGGGGAGTGGGAGGGGGAGGGGGAGAAGGAGGAGGAGGCACCCTGTGCCCAGAGACAGGCAGCGAGATGGTGGGGTCACATGAAGCGCCCAAGGGCAAGACAGCCGAGCCCCGTGGTGCCCCCCCCCTCCCTTCCCTTTCCCTCTCCCCCCCTCCCCTTCCGCACCCGCGCTCTAACCTCCCGCTCCCCTCCCCGTTCCCCCCTCCTCGTCATCCCTCCTCCACTCTCCTCCCCTCCCTTGCCTATCTCAACTCGCGCCGCGATCGCTATCACCTGACCCCTCCCCTCCCTATCTTCATGCCCTTTTCCCTCCCTGGTCTGGAGAGCACGTGCATAGTAGCGTTTGGTGAGCTCGCTGGGGCGGAGAGGGTGGGAACACGATGGGAGCACGATGCACCATGCGCTCAGGCACGCGGGGATTACGTTTCACCAACCGTCCGTCATTCAACCACCTCGCCCCCGTAAACACCGGCCTGCTCGAATGGGGGTTCGACGCAAATTTCTGCAATGAAAGAAGCGGGTCCTGAGTGAAACGGGTCCTGGACCCAAGGGCTTTCTCCAGCTCCCCCGCTTTCTCCCCAAGCCGGCTTGCCGTCGCCGAGTGCGCCCAGACAGCGAAACATCTCGGGACCGTTTGCCTCATGGCGGATTGTGCTCACAGAGCTTTGGTCGCTCTGCTCTGCTCTACCCCTCATCCTCGCCTCTCTGCTCTACGATCGGGCCTGGAAAGGAATAACACCCTTCATAAAAATGAGACCCTCTGCTGGCCCAGGGGGGGTGCCAGGGGGGAGTCCTTTTCCTCCTCCTCCTCCTTCTCCTCCTCCTCCTCGTCCTTATCTCCTCCTCTTCCTCCTCCTCCTCCTTTTCTTATCTCCTTCTCCTCCTCCTCCTCCTCCTCCTCCTCCTCCTCCTCCCCATCCTGGTCGTCGTCGATGTCTTTCAGGGTCGGCGGCACCAGCCGTCAGACCTTCACAATAACATCCTTCATAAACATGAGACCCTCTGCTGGCCAGAACCCCCCAGACAATTCAAACCATCAGATCACTCGAGGGTGCGCTCCCCCAGGATGCACAGGAACATCCAACAAGCAGGAAGAACATCAGGGCATCCTCCCCGAGCCGACCTCGATCTTATTCCTCGGCTCGGAACTACCCTCGCTCACATGCCATCGCTCGGACGTCCATTCCCCGTGCCATTTTCGTCGTCGTGCGTGTTCCTCTGACTCGATGATCCAGGATGCTCCGCGATGCTCCTCGCCGAGGAAAAGCGCACCAGGCCGCGATAAAGGCGATGTTTGTTAACGGCGATGTTGGGAAACCGACTTTTGTGACGCCGAGCTGCTCGCGCAGAACAAATTGTAGGAAATAACGAAACACCGTCCCCTGCATTGCAGATGCGAGTGCATCGAGCGGGAACGACACGGCGAGCTGTGGGAAAGCACGAACCGCGCGTCCCTACAGGTGGCTTGGCCACGGACCACGCCCCCCTACGACTCGCTCTTCTGCCTCGCCGTTGGTCAGCACACCGCCAGCGCGTCTATCGGGTCGGGCGAAAGGGGGGGATAGCAAAGGGGGGGTTTGAGAATCAGCTCACGTAGCTGATCTTCCTGGCGCCGGAGGCGGCTATGTGACGAGGAATGGGCCCCTCGGTGGGGCCGAAACCAGCTGCATGCAGCAAATTTCGTAACCCCCTTTTCCCAATCCCCCCCTTTCGTCCGGCCCGAGTCTACGGCGCACACCTCCGCACGATGCCAAACTCACGTCTGGGCCGAGGGCGCCGCCGGGCACCCGCGGGGCGCGACCTGCAGGATCGCCGCAGCGAAGTTCTGGCGGTCCTGCGCGGCCTGGGGCGCCCTCCCCCTCGCGGCCGCTCGGGCGCCCCCTTCCCCCGCGCGCTCGTCGGCGTCGCGCGAGCTTCTGGTTGGCCCGATGGTCGAGGAGGCTCCTCGAAGGGCCTCGCCGAGAAAAAAACACACGCACACACATCCGAGCGATGCCGAGCTCCTCCTTCTTCTCCTTCTCCCCCATGGTGCCCCCCCCCGGGGACGGGGGAGTCTTTCTGGCCCGAGCGACGGTTCGGCAGCGAGGAGCGCGGATCTCGCCATCGCTCGGATGTCCATTCCCCGTGCATGTTTCGCCGTCGCGCATGTATTATTCGCAAGATGGTGAGCGTTTCTTAATTCGGCGTTTCGACATTGGGCGGAAAGGGGGGGAGGGGGGGTCCTCCAGAGCTCTGCTTAGTGGGACTGTTTGCAAGAGTGCTGCATCTGGGGGAGACTCTGCCAGCTCGAAACAGGCGCCAAAAAACACAGCCAAGATCTACTCCATGGGGGGGGAGGGAGGGTTGGGGGCCTGCGCCGATCGGCAAAACAATGAATGAACAAACGATCACCTGCGTGACATGAATGCGACGCATCCCGTTCACCTCAATGTGGCACTCCGTGCGAAGGAATGAGCCAAAACAGACAGGTACGCTATACACTTGTGCTGTCAGGCCCAGTGCGCGCCATCTCGGTCGCGCACGCCCTCGGCGCGCGCACACGCGCCACGCTGCTAACGCGCGTGAAAAAATAGTTTGCCGTCCCCCCCAAAAAATTGCTTATGCTGCAAAATAAAAAACCGCGTCGTCGCGACACGCGGAGAAGCGGTAAAAGCCGACGCTGCGTCCCCCATCACGCAGGGGGAAATCCGCCTGTGCGGACACACATCGCACTGGGCAGTCTGCCTGGCGGCACAGATCGGCGATGCGAACGGCGGAGACGTCCGCCCGTGCGGAAACGCCAATGTGAAACGTCGCGTTCGCGAAGAAACAGGGCTGCGCATAAGCCTACAGAAGAGCCGGGCAGCACGCCCGAAGTGGAGCTGCATGAGGTAATTCTGAGTCGGGAGCGCGCAAACATGGATTAGCGCTCCGTGGATTTGGCGCGCGGTCGCCAAATCCATGGATCGGGGCAAGTGCCATCCCAAGAAAACGGCCGGTGCCGACTCGCTCGGCGGCGGAAATCCGCGATTCCCCTTAATCCATGTTTGCGATCGCCTGACTGAGGGATGCTGAAAGTAGGGCGGCTTGGCATGGGAACCCCCACCCCCCGCACGGCCGCCTCACAGAAGTGATATTGGCCGTGCAGCGCCTGCAATGTTTCTGATGTGGTTTCCCCGCGAGCGGGTGGTCCAACCCCATCCTCTCTCTCTCTCTCGTTCTCACCCTCTCTACATTCGTACATGAATGCATGTACACACGTTTGTATGTACGTGAGCCTCTATCCGTGTGCACACATGTGTTAGCAAACGTGGACCCCAACCAGTGCGTGACTGCACAGTGTAAGTGAAAATCATAGCGTGTCACCTCTTTGGTGACAACTCTGTCTTATACGCTATACGGTGCAAACTGTGTGGTGTAAGCAATCTCGTGTTAACTGAGCGGTGTGAACTAGAAGTGGAGACTATGGGGCGCACGCTATGTGGTGCAAGCTCTGTCGTGTCACGTCTGCGGTGTGGACTGTGTGGTGGAACCTATGTTGTACAAACTCAGAGCACGGGGCGCCTGGCACCCACGAGGCGGCACGGGCGGCAACGAGGCGAACGTCGGCACACACACACACACACACACACCAGGAGAGGAGGAGGAGGAGGAGGAGGAGGAGGAGGAGGAGGCCAGCGAACGGGGCGCCCACGAGGCGGCACGGACGGCAACGTGGCGCCGCCGTGGCATGCCCTCAAACGCAGGGCGCCCGCGAGGCGCCCACGAGGCGACACATGGGCCGCAGCGTGGCGAGGGCCCAAAACACCAACCGCTTACGTTGGCGACGCAGCGCGACAACCACTAAATGCAAGACGTGTTTTCAGAGTGTGTGTGTATAAATACACATACCCTCTCCTCTCCTTCGTTCGTCCTGAATATATGTGTATATATACATGTATATGTGTGTTTAAGCATGATGTGTTTGTAAATATACATATGCACTAGAACCATCGCGCGCGCTCAAGTTCTAGCAGCGCTCGACAAGCTAACGCATGGAATCTCAATCGTCGGAAGGCTTCGTGAACTTAACAGCCATCTTGGAATCCCTGCGCAAGACTCGGAAACGTACAAAAGTGGAAACGACGAAAACCAGTAAATCATCAATTTCCTTTAGGTGGTCGAATATGTGGGGCCCTCGAAGGTTTCCTGGGATCGTTATTCGGTGGTGACGGGGGCCTTGATTATAGTCCGTTGTGCCAGAATAAGTAGGGGTAGCGTTGAAAAATAAGTGTTGGAATTATTTGTTTCAGCTTGCCTTGCCTGGGCCGCGGGTCAGAAGTTTACTGGATACAGGCCGTGGACGATTGGGACGCCTCTGGGGGCCTTTTGGCGGCGTCTTGACCAGAAAAACGGCCGCAGAAGCGGCGATCTGATTCTTCTGTTGGCCCGACCTGGACACAACGCGGTATCGCAGTTTATCGTTCGCCACATCGCTAAAACTCCAACGCTGAATTGCGCGCGTGGGTCCGCAATACACACCCTACCAGACCTCGCCATGATGCACCGCGATACGCTGCCTCATCCGCCCAGAAATGGTCGACGCCATCAGCGTCCGATTTTGCGTCCGATTTGCGTCCGATTTTTGTCAGATTTTAAATCCGGTTTGCGTCTGATTTATTTTAGTATTGAATCGACATACAAAAAATCGGACGCGAAATCGGTCGCAAAATCGGTCGCTTCTGGGCGCACTTCCGGGCGTTTTTTCGGGCGCTCCTCCAGAATCGCGTCAGGGCTATATTCTGGGCACTCTTGATGGCGCTTTCCTGGGCGCTGTTCTCGGCACTCTTCTGGGCTCGCCCGGTCGCTTGCCCCAGCGCGCTCCCAGGCGCTCTTCCGGGCGTTGTTCTGGTCGCCCCCAGCGCACCTTCTGGACGCCAGGCGCGCGCCCAATTTGCAATGTGAAACCGAAAAACCAAAACAAAAAAATCAGAAGCAAATCTGCTCTGCCACCGCGGCGACTTTCGGGGCCTCTTGGGAAGCTCCTGGTCTCTCCTGGGAGCCTTCCGTGAGTCTCTGAAGGCATCTAGGGGGCGCCTCGAGAGCCTTTGCGAGAACTTTGGGGTTATCTTGAGGCAAAGCGCGGACCTTTCCCGGGAGTCTTCCCAGAGTCTCCGCAGGCATCTTGGGGGCGCCTCGAGAACCTCAGGGAGATCCTTGGGGCCACCTTGAGGCAAAACGCTCGTAAGGCTTTGGGAGGTCCTCTCTGTTGTCTCTTTCTTGGCACGCGCGCGCTGACGTTCTAGCTAGGCTGTACATGAGAACTCATGGGATCTAGATTTTTATTGTGATTTGAGGGGCAGCCAAGAGGACACGAAGACGACCCAAGAGAGTGCCAAGACAGCGTCAGAGAGTTCAGCAGCACTCCCGAACAATATTTGCAGTGTGACCCCGAAGTCTTGATAGGGGCTCAAGATGAACTTGAACAAAACGAAAATCACTGGATGTAATTTTCTTTTCAAGCGGGGACTCCTTACATGTGCGCAGGAATCGGGGGGGCCTAAGAGGCGTGCAGGGGGCTCTTGAGAGGCAATTTGGAGGCCGCTGTGAAGCTGTTTTGGGGCCACTGTTGGGCCTCTTCGGGGCTCTTGGGGGCCTCTTCAGGCTCTTTGGGGGGAGGCCTCCTGGGGGCCTCTGGGAGCGGAAAGCCAGCCACAAATTGGAAGCGACCCGCCCACTATCTGTGAAACGATTGTCAACTTCTGAACTTCAGGATCGTACATGCAAGCGAAACGCCTGGCCCGCCCTTTTCGACTGGCCTCGGGGTGCGACAGTTAGGAGGTATATATGAGGACCAGGAATAGGGGAGCAGAAGGACGACGAACAAACGATCAGTGCCAATTTTGCGGTATAGGTGGTTTGGGGTTGATGGGGGGGGAGGGAAAAATAGGTGCGTAGGTATGTATAGACGCTAGGGGCCGCTCCTGTGATCTACCTTCGCTTCTGGTTTCCAACGCATGTCGCTGGGATGTACGAGGAGGGGGAGGAGGAGGAAGATGAGGATAGCAAGGATACAGATATACGAACTACGAGGAGCAGGAACATAATAAGTGGAGGACGTGGAGGAAATGCAGGAGGAGAAGCTACGAGCTGGAAGGATGAGGAGAAGAAGAAGGACTATGAGAAAGAGGGGAAGGAAAGACAATAAGGACAGGCAGACGGAGAACAGGAGTAGCAGCCGATGTTTTGATACCTGGTCGAGGCCCTGGTGTCAAGGTTTGGTTTTTCGCGACGTTTCTTGTAGCCGAGCCCCTGCTGCAATCGTTTCGTCGGTGATATAGTATGTGAGCGTTGCTCTCTGAGGGAGTTAAGGTGTCTTTCATCTGGTGGTGTTATCATCCCTGGGACCGCCCATTGGATGATGATGTGGAAAAGGAGCAAAAGGAGGAAAAGGAGGAAAAGGAGGAAGAAAACCAATCTGTATAGCATACCGATGGCGATGATGATGACGACTACGGTGATCATTCGGATGCGGGTGAAAAAGAAGGGGAGGATGTAACGAGGAGGAGGCTGAAGAGGATGAGGATGAGGATGATCATGGGGAAAATGAGGAGCAAACCATAATAATATGAGGATCTGGGTGAATAGAATAGGAGGAGGATGAGGATGAGGAGGGCACGAATGATGAGATGGATGGCTAGAGGAGAGAAATGATGAGGAGGATGCTGAGGAACTGGCGAACAATGGACATATGGAAAAAGAGAGGCTCGGGAAAGTCACGGGCAGACCAATGATCGACATGATAATGAAGATGGGTTGGCTCACACACTCTCGATGTATTCCTGGCGATGTTGATCCATGGCCCAGGTATTTTGACGGGCCTTTCATACGTAGCCGTGCTGGCTTCAAATTTGTTTGTTTTGTTAGCCTTTTTGGCTGCTCAGTGCAACCATGCCTGCGTCTTCAAGTGAAGCACGGAGGACTAGAACGGAGAACTGCTGAGACAGCAAACGACTGGCGTCGATCGGCAACTGGCTCAAGAAACCGTGGGTCCGGGAGCACCTCAAGCAAGCAGCGCAGGAGCAGGTCAACACGATCTGTGGCACGCAGTGCTCAACCCAAACGATGTTCTACTGTTCTGTTTTGTTCTGGTCGGGAACATGTTTAGTGTTTCTGTTTTGTTTTGTTTTCGTTCTGGTGTTTAGAGCATTTCAGAACAACGGTTAGGCCAGAACAGAACATACCCAACGCATTGCCCTGGGAACAAAACAAAAACGGAACAACGAGATATTTCTCCTGCGCAACAAAACGCGCAACAAAACGCAACGCTAGCCCGGCAAGAACAAAACGCGGAACAAACCGAATGTCATGCTAAAACCCAAGTGGTTCTCTCGTTGGATCACGAAAGCGAAACAAAACAAAAACGACCCATGGACAACAGAAAAAAACGACAACGGAACGGAAAGATAACAACACGGACGGGCAAAACGAAACGGAGGGGGTAAAACGAAACGGAGGACCGGTAAAACGAAACGGAGGGAAGGTTAACGAAACGGAGTGGTAGAACGAAGAGGGGGGGGGGGAAACGAAACGGTGGGGGGTAAAACGAAACGGAAGAAGGGTGAAACGAAACGGAGAGGGTGTGAAAACAAAACGGAAGGGGGTCACACGAAACGGAGAGAGGGTAAAACGAAACGGAGGGGGGTAAAACGAAACGGGGGGGGGGGTAACACGAAACGAAGGGCAGGTAAAACGAACCGGAGGGGTGTAAAACGAAACGGAGGGGGGGCAAAACGAAACGGAGGGAGGGTAAAACGAAACGGAGGGGGGTAAAACGAAACAGAGGGGGTAAAACGAAGCGGAGGACCGGTAAAACGAAACGGAGGGAGGCAACACGAAACAGAAGGGGGTAAAACGAAACGGAGGGAGGGCAAAACGAAACGGATGGGGGTAAAACGAAACGGAGGGAGGGTAAACCGAAACGGAGGGGGGTAAAACGAAACGGACGGGGGTAAAACAAAACGGAGGGAAGGTACAACGAAACGGAGGGAGGGGGGTAAAACGAAACGGAGGGAGGGGAGAACGAAACGGAGGGGGGTAAAACGAAAAACGAAACGGAGGGGGGGTAACACGAAACGGAGGGGGGCAAAACGAAACGGAGGGAGGGTAAACCGAAACAGAGGGGGATAAAACAAAACGGATGGGGGGAAAACGAAGCGGAGGGAAGGTAAAACGAAACGGAAAGGGGGGGTAAAACGAAACGGACGGGGGGTAAAACGAAGCGGAGGGAGGGCAAAACGAAACGCAGGGGGGTAAAACGAAACGGAGGGGGGTAACACGAAACGGAGAGAGGGGAAAACGAAACGGAAGGGGGTAAAACGAAACGGAGGGAGGGGGGTAAAACGAAACGGAGGGAGGGGAGAACGAAACGGAGGGGGGTAAAACGAAACGGAGGGGGGTAAAACGAAACGGAGGGAGGGTAAACCGAAACGGAGGGGGGTAAAACGAAACGGACGGGGGTAAAACAAAACGGAGGGAAGGTAAAACGAAACGGAGGGGGTAACACGAAACGGAGGAAGGTAAAACGGAACGGAGGGAGGGTAAAACGAAACGGAGGGGGGGTTCAAGCGAAACGGAGGGGGTACAACGAAACGGAGGGATGGTAGAACGAAACGAAGGGGGACAACACGAAACGGAGGAAATAAAACGAATCGGGGGGAAGGCAAAACGAAACAGAGGGGTAGAACGAAACGGAGGGGGTAAAACGAAACGGAAGGAAGGGAGAACGAAACGGAGGGGGGGTAAAACGTAACGGATGGGGGCAAAACGAAACGGAAAGAAGGTAAAACAAAACGGAGGGGGTAACACGAAACGGAGGGGGGGGGGTAAAACGAAACGGAGGGAGGGTAAAACGAAACGGAGGGGGGGGGTAAAACGAAATGGAGGGGGGGAAAACGAAGCGGAGAGAAGGTAAAACGAAACGGAGGGGGGTAAAACGAAGCGGATGGGGGGTAAAACGACACGGAGGGAAAATAAAACGAAACGGATGGGGTAAAACGAAACGGAGGGGGGGGGTCAACGAAACGGAGGGAAAGTCAAACGAAACGGACGGAGGGCAAAACGAAACGGAGGGGGGTAAAACGAAACGGAGGAAGAATAACACGAAACGGAGGGATAATAAAATGAAACGGAAGGGGTAAAACGAAACGGAAGGGCGAAACGGAAAGAAAATAAAACGAAACGGAGGGGAATAAAACGGAACGGAGGGGGTAAAACGAAACGGAGGGAAGGTAAAACGAAAAGGAGGTGGTAAAACGAAACGGAGGGGGTAACATTAAACGGAAGGGGGCAAAACGAAACGGAAGGAAGGTACAACGACACGGAAAGGGGTAAAACAAAACGGAGAGAAAAGAAAAACGAAACGGAGGGGGGTGAAAAGAAACGGAGGGGGTAAAACGAAGCGGAGGGGCCTAAAACGAAACGGGGGGGGTACAACGAAACGGAGAGGGGGTCAAGCGAATCGGAGGGATGATAAAACGAAGCGGAGGGGGTAAAACGACGCGGAGGGGGGTAAAACGAAGCGGAGGGAAGGCAAAACGAAACGGGCGGGGGCAACACGAAACGGAGGGGGGTAAAACGAAACGGAAGGACGGTAAAACGAAACGGAAGGGGGGGTAAAACGAAACGGAAGGGGGTAAAACGAAACGGGGGGCGGGTAAAACGAAACGGAGAGGGGGTAAAACGGAACAGAGGGGGGTACAACGAAACGGAGAGAGGGTAAAACGAAACGGAGGGGGTAAAACGAAACAGAGGGGGGTAAAACAAAACGGAAAGACGGTAAAACGAAACGGCGGGGGGTAACACGAAACGGACGGGGGTAAAACGAAACGGAGGGAGGGTAAAACGAAACGGAGGGGAGAAAAACGAAACGGAGGGGGATAACACGAAACGAAGGGAGCGCAACACGAAACGGAGGGGGGTAAAAGGAAACGGAGGGGAGCAAAACGAAACGGAGGGGGTAACACGAAACGGAGGGAAGGGAAAACGAACCGGACGGGGGTAAAACGAAACGGAGGGAGAAAAAAAAAACAAAACGGAGGGATGACAAAACGAAACGGAGGGGGGCAAAACGAAACGGAGGGAGGTAAAACGAAACGGAGTGAGGGTAAAACGAAACGGAGGGGGCGAAAACGAAACGGAGGGGGGTAACACGAAACGAAGGGAGGGTAAAACGAAACGGAGGGGGGTAAAACGAAACGGAGAGGGGTAAAACGAAACGGAGTGAGGGTAAAACGAAACGGAGGGGTAAAATGAAACGGGAGAGGGGGGGGTAAAACGAAACGGAAGGGGGGTAAAACGAAACGGAGGGGGGTAACACGAAACGGAGGGGGGGTAAAACGAAACGGAGGGAGGGTAAAACGAAACGGAGGGGGGTAAAACGAAACGGAAGGGGCTAAAACGAAACGGAGGGGGATAACGAAACGGAGGGGGGGCAAAACGAAACGGAGGGGGGGGTAAAACGAAACGGAGGGAGGGTAAAACAAAACGGAGGGGGGTAAAACGAAACGGAGGGAGGGTAAAACGAAACGGAGCGGAAGGAGTGCAAAACGGAACGGAGGATTGTAAGACGGAACGGGAGAAAGGTAAAACGGCATGGAGGGGGGAAAACGGAACGGGAGGAGGTTGCAACGGAACGAAGGGAAAATGAAACGGAACGGGAGGAAGGTGAAACGGAACGGAAGGGAGGGGGTAAAACGCAACGGAAGGAGGGCAAAACGGAACGGGAGGCAAGTAAAACAGAACGGAAGCGAAACGGAGCGAGGGGAACGAAGGTAAAACGGACCGGGAGGAGGGTAAAACGAAAGGGGGAGGGCAAAACGAAGGAACAAAACAAACAACAAAACGAGCACACGCCGAACGCACTTGCAAAAGCAGCACGCAGGATAGAAAGACCCCGGGCCGCAACAAAACAAAACGCAACACCAGCTGGGGTTGCATATTCAAACGCAACAATAACAAACAACGATGCGTCGCTGGCGCCAAAACACAACATACAACAGAACGCATCACTCCGAACTCTGATGGGCGTCGTTCTCTGGATTCGTTCAAACCCAAAACAAAACATTTTTAGAACAGAAAGCAAAACGGCAAACCAACAACACTCCAACCATATAGCAAAACAGCGTTTAGGTCGCGCGCTGGTGGCACGATGACGTAGTTGATAGAGGAAAGAGAACTATGCACATGCACCGACCCTGACAACGCCCATCCTTGACCCAGGATCGGTGCATATACCTTCCTGGCCAAGGCAAGAGGGCGTATGCACCGATCCTGGGCTCAGGATGGTCCTGGCCAGAATCGGTGTATGTGCATAGTTCTCTGTCCTCTAGTTGAAGCAGAGGAAGGCGGAACTTCACAGTGAGTTGAAGGCCGAGAAAAAAAGAAGCCTTCTTCCTGCGCCGCGACGTGTTCGTGCAGACGGTTGCTGTGGATCTTAACGCGCACCACAACAGTCCCAGCCATGCAATATGCATTTTGTCATGTAAGCTGCCAAACATAACATTGCAAACAAAACAAAAAAAACTAGTTGAACACAATGGCGGTGCCACCCCGCCACAACCGTCATCTACGCATGTCGGTGGCGTAACACAACCGCACAACACGGCAGCGCAACAGCAAACACTGAAACCTTTTGGGTTCCCCACAGAACTTGGCCCACAACGCGCGCAAGGCCTTCGACAAACTGAAGAAAAAAATGGCCACCTGCACAACTTGCTGGGCGAGGCAGACGCCGACCGCAACGCGCTGAAAAAGACAGCGCGCAATGCTCGGGCGCAGGGGAGGAAGGCGGGCGAGGCAACCGCTTGGGAGGGGGCGGGCAAGGAGCACGACCGCTTGCAGACTGCCTTGAAGAAGGCCCACGCTTGCGAGGGTGACAAAAAGCCTTCTCCTTCTCCGTTACCGAACTAAACTTGACGCTCGCTTCGGCGAGCGCCACGACGAAACCCGATTTTTCCTTGCCGAACCCCCAAAAGGCGACGCGCAACAGCCTCTCCACGGAAAAGGACCGCTTCCTCCAGAACGCCTCCTCCGAGGCGCAGCGGGAGGCTTACTACAAAATGGTCCAGCGGCCGGCAGGCCCCAGGCCGAGCGTCCGGGACGGGTGCTTCGGAGCGCAGTAGCCGTGGCTGCGGCAAACGAGGAATTCGGTTACGAGCCTTGCACGTGCACGCCCGAACCAAAACAACCGAAGGACGAAACGATGGCGCGAGCCAGGGCCGGATGCAATCCGATTCTGTTTATGGATGGTTTTCTGCTCTTGGGTATTCTTCAGGCTAGAGGAAAGTAACAACAAACAACACAAAACCGAACAAACCCGGCAACAAGTCAGCGAGCGTCTGAATCCCGTGGGCGATGGCATTTTGATCACGCCCATAAGAACAAGGGACATCCAACGTTGGATGCCCCTGTTTTCGAAAGGGGGGTGTTCTACATTCTTGGACAGAGATTTGTTTGGTTCCTCTGAGATTGAAACGTATGTTGGCGTTGCGTGTTCCTGGGTTGGCTGTCATTTGGGGGGTATCTTCTATAGGGAGGTACACGCACAACGCTGGCATAGACTTCAAAACGCCTAAATATATTTCGGCGCTGGAGCCGAGTGGAGGGGGAACCGATAGAAATGCGCCCTCGGCGGGGCATGGATGGGGGTTACAGCGAGAGGAACAATGCTGGCAGGGAGAAGGGCGAAGGGGGTGAGGAAGGCGACCCACGCTGATACCACTGATGCCAAAACGCCGCGCTCGTTGTTCTGTTTTCCCCTCGCCACCCCCGCCCTCCCCCCGCATCGACCTGCATCCTTTTTTCGGTTTCCCAATTTCACATTGACCCATCCCCCCCCTGCCCTCCCCCGCTCGTCATCCCTCCGCCTTCCACGTTCAATGTGTTCCTCCCTCCCCCACCGCCCCCATTCAACCCCGCCCCCCCCTCCTCCCACCCCACCCCTCCCGAACAACATCTTCTCCGCCTCTGCCCCCGCCCCTCGCGGCGCCCCCTCCCGCCCCCCTACGTCGCCGCCATGTTTCATTCAGCTCTCCACGTTCCACAATCGAGTTTCGTTCACCCCCTGCCTTCTCCTACCTCGCCCCCTTCCCAACGCCATGTGCCCATTGTGGCAATTTCCAATGTTCCACACTGCCTCCTGGAACCCTTGCTTTCCCCCCGCACATCTCCTTCCCCCCGCCTTCCGTCCTTGGTGATTTGCCAACCTCCCTGTCGCACTTCCATGTTACCCCTCCCCTATCCCGAATTTCTTCGGCGCGCTCCGCTTCCCCCTGGTGCCGCTGGCGACCGCCTGCCCAACGGGTCAGTCTGAAGCAGGACCAAAACCACATTTCAAGCCAACCACTTGCTTCTAGACAAGATCGACGAAACAGCGCCCCACTTACGTCTACGCGAAAGGCCGCAACCACAAGTCGACACAGACACCCGTCTATAGACATCAGCGAAAACCAGACGCACCCCATGTAATGTCTACACCGACAATCGTAAACACAAGAGAACAGGTAATGTCTACCACCCCGAGACGCGTAGACATAAGGCACGACTTAGTGTCGAAGAGAAACAATATCGGTTGACATAACGCCAATTCTAATGTCAACCCGAAAAAAATATACATTAGTTCCGGGCACCCCGCAAACCGCAAATGCCGTTGACATAGCGAGGCCCGTGTCGTCACGGCCATAATGTCTACCATTGTTGTGCGTTTCGAGATCGTTTGGTATCATCAGATTACCCTCGACAAGTGCGAAATCGTCAGCAGTCGGCTCCCTCGGCGCGATTCGCGCGAACGGTGCGCCGAAATGGGCGCACAGACGAATTGCGGATCCCTCCGATGGGGCTGTAGATGGACCTTTCCAAAGGGCGCGGTGCACGTCGCTAACGCGCCGCAGTGGGCGCAGCGCCGCCGCGCGAATTCCTCATCGCGGCCCGTCGATGGAGCGCCTAGTCGGGCGCGATACGCCTCATGGGCGCGACGACACGGGCGCGCATCCAGCGCGCGAGTTCTTCCGAAGGGGCAAGGGGCGCCCATGCTGGGGCATTGTCCGCGGGGCGGGCGCGCCGAAAACAACGCGTTGGCGTCGAGCGACCCACAGGGGCCACGCTGGGAGCTCCTCATGGGCGCGCGATCCGCGCAAGGAGGCGCCGAAATGGGCGCGGCGGCAGCAATGGCGGAAGGAGATATGCGGGGGCGAAAGGACTAGGAGGGACCGCGCGGCGCAGCGGAGAGAATACGATAATCCAACGCGCGAGAAAATGAAAGTAGCACGGGCGGCAACATGGTGAGGAAACGGGACGCAGGGCACGAGAGGCGGAGACGCGAGGAACAGCGGAGAGGAAGAAGCCCCACACCACAAAAAAAATGGTTACACATAACGCATAACAGTACCCCAACACTGAAGGAAATTCCAAAACCGCCCGCCTTTGAGGTCGCACCGGCAGCAGACCCGTACTCTCGCGGCGTCAGCGCAGCACCGCAGCTTCTCAGCCCCAGACGACATGGATATTCTCAACGGCGCCTTATGTCTACACTGGCTTCTGGCTCTATAGAAATAACCTTGAACTACGCCAAGCTGACTGCCAATTCCTGGGGGTTCTCGTCGCTTTTATTCGGATCGTCTGAGGGCGCGCGAGGTTTCCTGGTGTTCCGTAAAGCCCCTTCCTGGCTCGTTGGCAATATCCTCGGCGCGAACAGAAACCCTCGCAACCAATGAGGGGTGCCGAGGGCCGCCCGCTTGCAATCGCCATTGCGGCTGCGTCCGCTGCGCCTAACCAGCGAGCCGGCTTGATTTCAGATTTCAAAATGTTGCATTTTAGAATTTCAATGATGTGGGAGGGCAGAATTGGGCGAGGCCCGCAGGCGCGTTCGAGCAAGTAAGAGATCGATGGGGCATCCGATATTGGATGCGCCCGTTTCTCGAGGCCCAGAGCGATCTCGCATCCATCGGGCCACGCCGCTGCTGAGCGGGAGAGCAGCAGAGCGGGGAAAAGGGATTTCATTTGGGATCCCGTGAAATGGGTGTCAATTGTGTTTTCCGTAGCCGTGGTGCCTCAGTCTGAAAGCGCAGCTGCGTTTTCTTGCGTAACTTTCCATGTGCAGCCAGTCGCAGACATGGCCGCTGCCCGCGCCCTTGCGGCCGCCGAGGCACGCGAGCCGACGGAGTTCGAGAGGGGGCGGCGCGAAGGGCCGGCCGCCCCCATTCATGCGTGCGACGACGCGTGGGCGGAGCTCCGCCGCAACGGCGCGTGCGCGCGGGATCCGACCCACCTGGTGAAACGCAGGGTGTTGGACGACCGCGTGCTCTACAAGGCCACTTGCGACTCTGTCATCTATGCCAACTGCCGCAAGTGGACCACCGATGGCATCGCTAAGAAAAACGAAATACTCGTCTCCCGCGGCCCGCCGATCCTCATCCAGGGCACGCGGTGCGTGATTTCGCTCGGGGGCGGCGGCGCCATTGAGCGGATGTGCGTCTGCCCAGCAAAACCACAAGACCTGCCGCTCATGCCTAGCATCGCCGCGGATTGCGTCGACGTCGGCTGCCGGCGACGCCGAGTGCACTTTGTTCTAGTTATGCTGCAAGTTCTTGGTTTGGCGCAGTGTTCTTTTCAACGCAGACGACGATGGTGGATATAACTTTGCGGACTGGCCTGGCTCTGGCGACGGCGAAATGAAGCGCGTCGGCGAGCGCTCGTGGGCGCAGTGGGCGTTGTACCTGAATTACGGGCAGGGGCACTATGCCCGCGCCCAGGACATGATGGCTGACATTCAGAAGGTGGAGCGTGCTGGGCGGCCACCACGCTGGACATTTACAGTCCCTCTTGTTTCTGGCGAAAACGCCGAGCATTCAGGTCCCTGGCGGCCCGTCGCCTGGAGTGAACGAGTTTGAGATGTTCAATTCTTGCGTTCGTTCCCTCGCTGGTGACGGAGCCATCGCGCGCTCATGCTCAGCCTTGGAGCAGCAAGATTTCGCAGCCATCTTGCAAGCAGAGATCGTCGGCGGCATTGTCGACGAGGTCGAACAGCGGCGGCGCGACATGGAAGCTCGCGTTGACGTCGACGCGATCCTCGTCGACGACGACGACGCCGACAACTCCGAGCCATACGTCGGCCAGTCGTTTCCGCGCGGCGGCTTTAAATTCGTCGTGGAGCAGTGCGAACCCGCTGATGGCCATACCGCTGAAGGGACGTGCGAAGAGGCTTCGGCGTCTTCGGCGCCTGGAGTTCCCTTCGCGCCCTGTCCGATGCTGGCGCCGACGGGCGACTGCGGAGCAGCGCAGCTTGCTTTTTGCGTCAAAATTCGGCAAGGCCACTGTTCGTCGGGGGACAAGCTCGCTCGATCTGTCGGGTGACTCCAGCGCGAACACGGCGAGCAAGATGCCAAATATCTCCGGGGTCTTCTGCTGCTGTGCCCGCAGTCAACAATCGGGGTTCAGAGCATTGCCCCGCGATTGCCAGATCCTCGGCTGCCCTTATCAGAAACCGCCATCTCCGCTGTTTCGAGTGTGCCACGTGGGGCGCTACTTGCGGCGCAATGGCGCAGCGAACGCGGTCGCCGCTGCGTTGGGCCTGCGCTCAATGATAAACGGAGCGCCGCAGCAGCGCGCGGCGCTGCTGCCTGCTGACGCGGGCCCGACGCCTCCTGAACATCGGGTCGGGATGCGCCTTCCGGGCCCTGGCAAATCATTCGAAGTGAGGGCGTCGGACGTCTTCGCAGAGCGCGCGCCAGCGCGCGCCAGTGGCTTCACAGGCGGCCTGCGCATCGATTTGTAGGGGTATATCGACGCCCTGGAGCAGGTAGCGCAGACGCTGCGACGCCGCGCCTGCGTCAGCGGATCCCTTCCAGGCGGGATGCAGCAGTCCGACGCCAGCCCGCTGCGGCGCTTCGTGCCAATGAACCCGTACTCAGCGAGGCTGGGGCGGCAGATCACGGATGCCGAGGTGCCGGCGAGCCCCCGTTGCCTCGCGCCCCCCAGCGAGGATGATTCCCCGTTAGATCAGCCAGGACAAGGCGCGGAGCCCGATGGCATCGACGCGGTGCTATCGCCACCCATGCATTCCGATCGCGGTTCTGCCTTCGATCAAGCACCAGTGCTGTTTCCCACCGCGGTGGGGCGCAAATCTGGCCGCTTGCCGTTCCAAAGGCGATGTGCGTCGACGTGCCCCTGGACTGGCTCGGGAAACCCCGCTGCCCAGCATCGCATTTCAATATCTGAGAGTGGCGAGATCACTGTCGCGTCCAGATGCCACGAGCCGCGCGCAGGCGCCCAGCAATTTTCGCGGGGCGAAGCAGGTGGCACTGACTTGTGCGAGATCGATTTCGAGGCCGGTTCTTACGCAGTCGTGAAATGCCAAGACGAGGAGTTCTTCCGAGGGACGCTGGCATTCCCCGCGAGGTTTGGCGAGGCGGGCGGCCACGCGTGCCTGGCTTCTGGCTCGCCAGTGAATTCGCTGGCGAAGTCAAGGTCGATGCTGGCGGCATGCTGGTTGCTTGGGGCCTGATGTCAGGGATATATAAGGTTCCGCACGAGTATGCGGCGCAGCCGGGCCTCCCAGTCAACCTGTACTGGTAATTCCAACCTGCTGATGAGCACGAGTCCCATCGGCCGTCCGCCAGCAGGCGCGAATGTCCGGGCTCTCCGCGGCGGCAATTACTTAGTCAGCCTTGCCGCCGCAAGTAGACTTGACGATTGCGGCAAGAGGATCCACTGGAAACGGGGGAGGCGAAAGAGGACGAAGAGTTCGAACAGATCGGCGATGGAATCCACGTCGAAGAAGATGGAGCAAGCGCCCGATGTCATGATTGATATTACGAAAACGATTCTGGCTCGCTTGGATGAGGAAGTGACGGGTGGGTCGCCCGGCCAAGCCGACCACTGCTCGATGCTCTTGTCGTAGTCGCCCACGTTGTTATGAACAGCCAGTGGGATCCGTATAGTGATATTATGGTTGCTCGCCTGGCGGCCTCAATCCTGTTTCATAAGATCCAGGAGCAACCTGACGCAGTGTATCATTACAGCAATGGGGCTTACACCAGGCTCCAAGAATTGCCGCCGTCTTGCATCGCGTCCACTGGCGAGGCGCTGATCAGGGCTCAATGCGTTTTCCGATCAATGGCTTCAGAACGGATAGCGCACGCTAGAACTTGGGAAACCGTGTTTTCATGTGTAAAAATATCCAATCTCGATGCAATAGCTCACCAGCAGACTCGTCTCAAGAGAGAGCTCCATTTCAAGGCAGACGAGAAGCCTGGCAACGCGTGGTGGGCCAACGCAGGCGAGGCCGTTGCGTCCTTGCACACAGCGATGACAGACAAGAAAATATAAAAAGCTATGTTGGATCTCGTTGGAAAACTATTCGCTTGTGATGTCCCGCCGCCAAATGGCCTCGTGAACACTGAAGACAAGACAATGCTGTGGACGCCTGGCCCGCTGCAGTCTGTCGTGAAGAGCCCGCTGAACGCGTGCTACATTCATTTGCCAGCGCGCCTCAACTGGAAGCCGTCTGACTGGCGACGCTTTGCTGAAATTGCGCGCGCTTCTGTGCGCCACGTCTGCTGGCCGCGACGACGCTAGGGCGGTTGACGAATGCATGGGGGTCCTAGCGCTCGATGGCCAACCTCTCCCGCACAAAATGATTGCTTGTTTCTGTCGAACGGCGGAAACGGGAAATCTGCTGAGTCGAAGCTGCGCGCCATCGGTTCGCAGGGTCGGGCGCTTTTCAAGAGGAAGAAGAATTGCGCAAGCAGGGCTGCCAGTTCGCCCAAGCGAAATGCACCACTATCCAGGAAGGCCAAGCAGGGAAGCTTCTGCAAACAAATGATGTTTAACATTTTGCCAGCGGCGGGTTTTCTCCTTGCGGACCGAACATTGGCATTGAGACCATGTGCATCAGTTGGCCCTTCCGTGCGAAATACTGGGAGCGGAAGGTTAATTTGCCAGCGAACAACGGGGGCCAGATCAACTTAAAGTCGTTGTGGTCATACGTGAGGCGGCGTATCGTCTTGGTTCTGGAGAGCGAGTTTGTCGTTGGCACCGACGGCGCGAGCGTCCTGCATTGCATGTGTCTTGAAGATCCCAGCTTAGTCTTTTCTGGAGGGGCAAGAAGCTCGCTAGGCATACGTGGCATATGTTCCACTACCGCGCAGGATTAAATATACGCGCGACGAGCTGCTGAATGTCATCATGTAATTGAGTGCCCGGATCGAGCGAGACACTCTGCAGCTTGCGCAAAAGATGGCAAACGGTGGATTGCGAGACGTCGAGCCGCAGCAGGTTGGCGCCGTCGCGGAGGATCCTGGAACGCCTGGTCGGAGCATCAGTGAACTTCTCCATGCCAAGTCCACGCAGAACCGACAGGTCTCAATAATATTCACTGCAGCAGTCGTGCAGAAGTTGGGCTGCGTACCTGGGCTGTTCGCCAGGGAGATCAAGAAAGGCAAACCAACTCGAATTCAGAATATCCGAGCCGCGATTGAAGATCTCCCGTTTCTATTCAAGCCAGTTGCAGACAAGGGGCTCGTTCGTTTGAACACCGACGCGGAGAAATGCATGCACCTCTTGACAGGTGCGGCCACGCTCGCTTCGGCAGCTGGCATGAGTGGGGATCAGTGCGGCGCACCCGCAAAGCGTCCAGCGGCTGTTCTACGACGGCGCGGCCCCAGAGAATGACGAGGCCGCCTTCGACATGGGCGAGGGCGTCGATGCTGAGAGCGTAGAGATGTCGGGGGTTGTAGACATAACCAGACTACGGAACCAAACAGGTGGACCGCCGGCAGGAGCTGCTCGCGGCGCATATTGCACGGCTTGAGCGCGAAGGTCAGGCGCAAGGACCAGGGGCAACGAGGGAGGGCTGTCCCAGGGGGGACGCATCGACCCCGAATCACCCAATCATCGCAAATCGGGACCTGGGTGCCCCACCCCACCCAGGAACATGCGGCTTCGCTATCGGAGGCCTATCACCTATCTATCGTCATTCTGTTTGTCGTCGATTCGACGTCAATGCCCCCCCTTGAACTGGCCCCTCTCTCCCGTTGTTCCTCGCAAGAAGTTGCATGACTTCATGCGCTCGGTATTGCCGTAAGCACGGAGTCCGTGGTCGCCAGTATGCCATGGGGCCGTCATTGCAAAAAGCTCGCGAAGGAGGCCCGCGTGGAAGTCATGGACGGCTTTACCTTTTCACGTGATGCATGTATTTGTTTGTCGTTGCTTCTCGCGGACACGCTGGGAAACGACTCCCGAGGCGCGAAGGTCCGCGGGGGGCGCGCGCTGCAGGCGCGGGGTGCAGATTCGCCAGTCTGCGCAAGGCAACCGTTGCCGACGAATTCGGGTTGTCGAATTCAACGCCGCGGTTTTCTTATGCGTTGATGATTTCGATAAGCTGCTAAATGCTCCAACCAAGAATGCGTTGCCTTGGCTGTGGTCCCAGTGTGGAACATCGCACGTTTGGACTCGCGATGGCGCCCTGGCCAGCCGCGCGCGTTCCCTGCTGGGGCCCCCTTTGCATCGCTCAGGAAGTTCAACAAGAATGATTCGGAATGGCGCGGCTTCATGGCGGATTACCTGGTCGCGGACGCAGCTTGGGATGGCGGATTACCTGGGCGCGGCCGCAGCATGGCTTCATGAGCACGATCAAGAATCTTCGGCTTGGGAAGGCCAGAAACCGACGTGCCATTCTTGTGGCCCTTGCCTCGGACGTCGCGCAGGCGGCGCGTCTGGTCGTACAGATGCCAGACAACGCGCACCTGATGGGCGCGTTCAATGGCCGACCGAACCCACGAGCAACGCGGTTCTTCTATGCGGCGTACAGGCTAGAAGACAAGCTGGTCACCAAAGTAGCTGATTGCATCGGCAAGTTGTCGAACATGCCATGTTGTTTGACGAAGTATAGCCAATTGCGGTGCGCGCATATCGCCACCGCGCTGAGGTCGCGCAGGGGGCCTCCTGGGCGAGCGGGGGAGAGGGTCTTGAGGGCAGGCAGGCGCTCGGTAGGGGGTAAAGGCCAGGGAACCTGGCGACCGCCAACCTCGCATTTGGGCATACGTTGTGCTTGGGCGGCCGAAAACGCAGGGACTTGGTGACACAAATGAAGGCATCTTGAGCTCGATGCGCCAAGGGGGCCCAAAATTGTTTCACAAAGAGCGAAAGGGCCCGACGCTCACCTACCGCTGCCAGCGCGGTGGCGGATTTTCAATGTTCGACGCCCCCTGACCTCGCGGATGATGCGGTGGCCGACATGTGCGAGACTTTCGGGCATGCGTTCAAGGTCGGGAAGCCGCAGATTGCGCCGGCGTTCGGCTCCGTGCGCTTTGCCTTACAATGCGGCACAGTGATGGGGTCATCTCGATCGGTATTTAGGCCTGCAACAATGCTTCTATGACTCGCTCAGCTACATTGGTTCGGATTCGCCGTCTGCGCCCCCTTCAGAGGGCCCGCGTGCTGCTCGTGTGTTCAAGGCGTCGCAGACTCGCAGCCGCCAGTGCCAAACTCATGTTTATCACCTCCGCCACGTGGAAGTCGGTGACATGCAGGCGTTGCTGGCGATGGAGGACAAGAAGTTTCTTGGCTGGCAGCCTCGCCTAGAAAACGGCAGCCACTTCTTCGCCGTCGCAGTTCTCAAGAGCCGCGTGATCTCTGTCATGGGCCGCGCCGTTGGCCAGCAGATTGACGCGCCTCCGCGCGAGTTTCGGATGGGTCGGGCAAGGGTTGGTCGACTTGTATTTTTCGTGCCGGAGCTTTCATCAGAAGAAGACGCGCCTGTCATGGGCGACGAGCGCGACCTCGTCGGCGGCGGCGCCAGCGTGCCCAAGAAGGGGAAGCGCCGCATGCGTGCGCGCCTAGAAGCTAGACCAGAAGAAGTGGTCAGCGCTGTGGAGGCACGGCCAACCGACCCGTGGCCAGATGTCGAAAGCGAAGTGGTCGCGCAGTGCGAAGCGACTTCAGACCTTCTCCGAAGAGCTGATCATCGCGACGATGACGATCGCTGGCTTCTTGAAATATTGGCCTCAACGTGCGTGCCCCAATTGTGGCGCGGGCGAAGTCGGCTTGAAACCAACCCCTAGCGCCATTGGCGCAAGCCAAATAACGGTTTGTTTGCGTGTGTGTGTGTGTGTGTGTGTTTTTTTTTTTTTTTTTTTTTTTTCAAAACGTGAAACAGTTTGGGCAAATGCAAGGGCCAGGTTTCAAGCCGCTCAAGGTGTCGAAGCTTCAACGCAGGAGGAATGGGGCATGGGCCTACCACTGCCGCAAGAAGTCGTGCCAGAAATGCGTTCTGCCTCGCGCTTACCATCCAGTGCTGTCGTCTGCCTGGGGTAGGGACTACGTCAGCTTGAAAGACCAGATGCTCGTCCTCCTGCTTGGTCGTGGGCCGTGCGACAGCCCAAAACCATCTGCTGTGGGAGAGAAGTCGAGATTTCGTGCGGAACATGTCCAGCAAGCTTGGCATGGCCAGGCAGAAGTCCGTCCTGCGCAAGGAGAACAGACTCAAATTCGGTGATCCCCCCAACTACAGCGGTTGGATGTAGAGGCAGACGAAGTTGACTTCGGCAAACAGCACGTCGGTGACAAAATAAGGTGGGATCAACGGGCGGGCACTGTTGAACGCGGCCGTCCTGAGTCTTTGATCCCATCCAAGACGTCGCTAAAGCTGACTAAGCTTCGCGCCCCAGGCCCAGGCCCCATCGCGGGGGCGGATTGGGCACCGATGGCCAAGAAACACTTGCCAGGGCGCAAGATCCTGCATCACACGGGCGGCGCCAGGGCTTACAAACTCGGAATGAACCGAAGGAAAAAGTTCGACGGCGTGGTGCGCGACGTCGTGCGCAGGCTGAAGAAGCAGGGGGCCGGCAGCAAACTCAAGGGACGTACGTTCAGCTCTTCTCTCACTGCGTCGAAGGGAACACTGTCCACGCGAAGGGGGGCGCGCGTATCATCGATCGCTGCTTGAGTTGTTTGCGGAAACACATCGGGGCTCGCTCTTCCCCCGCTTCAGGCGCCCGGAAGTACAGCGCCCGAGCTCGCGCTGCGCAGTGGCACTACTGGCGCGTCGGATCTGACCACTGGGAGAAAACAGGCGGCATGTTTCGGGCAATGGTGTGAGGCCTCTGCGTTCGTTTTCCGACAGCTTGTAGAGGCCTCGCGGACAGTCGCTAGCCAGACCGCAGACGAGTTTGAAGACAGACGTCACATCCTTGAGTACGGGATGGAAGTTCTCGGGGATCATGCACCTCTTTGCGTGCTGCCAGCGTTCGGTGTTCTCGAGCCAAACCAAGTAGAGTGATTTCTCCAATTGTCCGCTGAGGGCTGGTCAGATTGCTTGGTGGAGAAAAACACCACTCGCCTATGCGAGTGCAATCGCTGCTCGGCAACGGGGAAGAAGGACAGAGCGCTCGCTCGCAAGGGGGTTCCTGACATGGGCCCGTGGTGCCAACCGGATTTTCCCATGGGGGTTTTCGGTTGAGCTCCTTACGAAACGTGAAACGTAAGCGGGGTGTGCCGGAACCTGCTTGATAGCGCTGTGCATCTTCTCACATAAACGTTTTCGTCGCATTGTTTTTCAGATCGTGGCACAATAGTAATCCTCTTGTGAACCTGTACAAGAGAATTCATATTAAACGGCTTCAACTGGAATCCTCATGGAAGCTCTTCTTGTATCCCAGGCAATAAGAATCCCTTTGTAAACCGGTACAAAAAGAATCCTATTGAAAGCCGTCCAATTGGATTCCTCTTGGAAGCAGCATAAAGGGAATCCTTTTGTATCCCAAACAATCGGGATCCTTCTGCAAACCGGTACAATAGGACTCGTATTGACAGCCACCAAGATGATTCATTTTGGAGGCCGCATACAAGGAATTATGTTGTAGGGCATTACAAAAGGATTCCTAGTGTATCCCAGGCAATACGAATCCAATTATCGGCGAACCTGTCAGATACGCTGCCTGCAGGATATATATATATATATATATATATATATATAAACATACACGTTGACGTAGCAGAAATGCTGCATTTAAGATTACAAAGCTGTTGATCACTTGAGAACACGGACAATAAACAAAAACAAGCTGGAACCAAAGAAACCCTGTGTTTTCATAGTGTTTGCGCCTCCTCACATTGATTTCTATTGGTCAGCGCACAATAGAATCCTTGGGTGAGCCTGTACAAAAGGATGTCGATGGGACGGCCTTCATTTGGAATCCTCTTGAAAGCCTTTCAAAAGGATTCCTTTACAAGCGGATTCCTATTGCATCGCAGACAATAAGAATCCTTGTCTGAACCGGTACACAAGGAATTTCATTGAAAGCCATCCAATAGGATCCCTTTTGGAGGCAGCATACAAGGAATTATTTTGTAGGGCGTTACACAAGGATCCTTTTTGTACCCCAGGCAGTACGAATCCAATTATCGGCAAACCTGTCGGGACCGCTGCCGGCGGAAAACGAACAACACAAAAAAGACGATCTGGGGGAGCAGAAATGATCTGTTTCTAATTGTAAAGCTGTTTTTTTCACTTGAAACCTCCAAAAAAAACACAAGCTGGAACCAAGGAAACCCTGTGTTTTCAAAGTGTTTGCGCCTCCTCAAATTGACTTCTATTGGTCAGTGCGCAATAAGAATCCTTTGGTGAGCCTGTAGCTGAGGATTTCTATTGTACGGCCTTCAATTGGAATCCTCTTGAGAGCCTTTCAAAAGGATTCCTTGTGTTTGGCGCTATAAGAGGACTCCTATTGTATCACAGGCAATAAGAATCCTTGTCTAAACCGGTACAAGAGGAATCCTATTGAAAGCCATCCAATAATTTTCCTTTTGGAAGCAGCATACAAGGAATTCTTTTGTAGGGCATTACAAAAAATCGCATTGTATCCCAGGCGATAGGAATCCAATTACCGGCAAACCTGTCGAAGCCGCCGCCGACGGAACAAAGACAAACAAGACAAAAAACAAAAAGACTATCTGGGGGAGCAAAAACGATGTGTTTGTAAATGTAAAAACTGCTTTTTTTCAGTTCACAATAGGAACCCTTCATTGTGGGCCTGCACAAAAGGAATCCTTGTGTAGCGCCAAAGAGAAGGAATCCTGGAATTGAAAAGCTTCCACAAGGATTCTTATCGAAGGCCGTCCAATAGAAACCCTTTTTGTACAGGCTCACCCAAGGATTCCTATTGTGCGCTGACCAATAGAAATCAATTTGAGGAGGCGCAAACACTGTGAAAACAAAGGGTTTATTTGGTTCCAGCTTGCGTTTTTTGTTATTATTATTTTGTTTGGCTTTCAATTGAAAACCAACTTTAAACTTAAAAACACAGCATTTCTGCTCCCCCAGATTGTCTTTTGTGTCTTTTTTCCGTCGGCGGCGGTTCCGACAGGTTTGCCGATAATTGGATTCTTATCGCCTGGGATACAGCAGGAATCCTTTTGTCATGCCCGACAAAACGATTCCATTTACGCTGCCTCCAAAAAGAATCCTTTGTAGGAATCCTTTTGTACCGGTTTACGAAAAAGATTCCTAGTGTCTGGGATACGATAGGAATCCGTTTATAGCGCCAAACAACAGGAATCCTTTTGAAAGGCTTTCAGAAGGATTCATACCGAAGCCCTTTAATAGGAATCCTTTTGTACAGGCTCACAAAAGGATTCCTATTGCGCGCTGACCAATGGAACTCA